>JAHWFO010008810.1:802020-821853 GCA_023313115.1 Rhysida immarginata
CTCTTTGAATTAGCAAATTTATGCTTTCTTGTTTTATTTCAAACCAAGCGCCTCACAATATGCAATCAGGGTGCAATTCCGCATTAAATATAATCCTTGTGAAATTTCCGCTTAACCAAACGTATACTCATATAACGCAATGATTTTAAATGAATAAAACGTAGCTGAAATTATTCTATTCTTAAGATGCAGAACAACTAAGCAAGAGTCTAAATAAATTAGTTAGCAACCATCAATTATGGAATAGGACCTCTTATAAGTAACGTGTTCTTAAAGAGGAATTTCTATTATTCAGTGACACTGATAGGACTAGAATTCCCGATAATTCTTACACAGTGCAATAGCTGGGGAGAATTCTATCTTGTCCATAACAAGAAAATAATGAATGGCACTACAATTATGCAATTATGCCAGCTTAGCTTAAAACAATAAAAAAAAAAAGAATTTTTTTTCTTAAAATCAGACTGTCGCTAAAAATCCACCTACTCCTGTTTCTTGGTAGACTGCTAAACTAAAAGGAAACACTCAGAGGATTCCTGTCGTGTCAAAGGGATCGGACAGTGCTGGCTGATACCTTCTTTCTTCCGTCGACTCTCCCTTGATGGTGCTCGGTGCTCCAGCTCACTTGGGCATTCTTTTGAATGAATGAAATACATGTCATTAATTACACCGCTGTTTTCTGCTCCACTATTGCTGTAAATCTAGGTAGTCAAATGTGCAGCATTTTTTCCTAAGGCTTTTGTTAAATCTTTTTCCACTTACAGCACAGTCGGGCGCTCTTTCCGATTCACCTTTCCAGTTATGTGGTGATCTCACTTCTGATTTTTCTCCTGCTCCCTTCTTACTCTCGGACTCGTTCGTGTCGCTTTTCTCCCGACCGTTCCATTCTGATATTCAGAGATAGGCTCTTTTGCTTTGACTTTCCATTTACTATTTTGAAATATTCTCGTCACGGAATTCTTTATAGTTTTAGATCTTTTTCTGAATTTCCTTGACATCCTCGCCTACCCTGATCACAACGCAGATTGCGATTCCATAAAATTCATGTCACTCTTAGTTCTCATTCTGGAGATGGCATATGCTATAAAGTTTTTTTCACCCTTGATGTATTTAAGACTGACCTCGTAATCCAATAAATATTGCAATACTGACGTCTACAGCTGCGAAAGCCTTGGCTGCGTCAGTAGACGAGATACTGACCGATTGTCAGTATAAATTGTCGTCACTGTTTGTTGTAAGTAATGCCTTCTAACTCTCGCAGCGTGTCACTGCTAGCAGCTTCTTATTGTAGGCCGACAGCTTATTTTCATGTTCCCTGAAGCACCTTGACTCAAAAGCTACTGGAAAAAGTTTAGATCCATACTGTTGAGCTGCTACTGCAGTTTACAGATCAAGAAGTTGAAGCATTCCAGGATTCAAATGCAATGGTATCGCTGGAGAGTGCATACCTTCGGGGAAGATTCCAAGAGTTGGTGGATTAAATATCGCTCTTAAATGAATAACAGTTTATTGTGTACAATTACATATTAAATGCGGTATGCAATGAGCTGCCAGAAAGGAGACTCTATTCTTGGACAGTCCTGGCGAAACCATTAAATCATTTTTGCTGGAAAAAGTGCTAGCGACTGTTGGAGTAGAAGGGAACATTGCCCTGGCATATACCGATTTCCATACCGATTTCCTTACCGATTTCCATATACACCCCAATCTATGCTTTATATCCCTCGATGTCGTACAAACATCCCTGTTTCCGAAACCTTGAACTTTCTCGTACACCTTGAACTTTCTCTTGCCTTTCGTAGCATCAATGCATCGTACTTTTTTCCATCTTGTCCGTCATTTCCACCCGGAATTACTTCTATTTCAACTTCCACAACCAGACTTAACGGCCTGGGCATATGCTTCCTATTGAGCATTTTCTTCTAGAAGTATTCCTCCAACACCTAGGTCAGAGTAATGTTAATCCCGTATTATCCAGTTTCAATAACCTATCCTATCATTGTTACGCCGATGATATCCTGAGAATTTTTGACTCCTCTACCACCTCCCCCACTGTCATCACCATCCTGTTCAAGGCCTTCTCAGCCCATGCAAAATTCATAAGTTTGTGAAATATTTCAAAAATTCATGTAAACTAAGGAAAGGATCATAGTAAATGTAATAACAATAACGAGGCAAGTTCTTCAAGATATTTAAAAAATCTCACCCGCGTAGTTTGCCGTTAGGAAATCGTAGTCGCAGATATGAGGTTCAGGATAGGATGAAAAAGAAAAGGTGCTTTTTAATTATATGGCCACCCACTAATATAGTGATACGGTTGCGAGAATTCATTTGGTCACTGGGGAATGGAGGCACAGTATCCTTAACAAGCCCTTTGTCACGTAAAAATTTAGAAGATGCAGTGGAAGTGTATTTAAATTATAAAAAGGACACAGTCTAATACATTACTGATAATTTTATTAATGTAAAATTAAAGTAATTAAGCCCCTTTTTATCATGAAGAAGAGTGGGAGGGTAATTTTGACCCAAATAATAATTGAATAAACGTAATTTAGAATTAAATTAATTATTGGTAAAGAAAAATTAACAGAAGTAGCAACTGCTTCGTTTGTCAGCTCTTAGCTGATGTAAAAAGACAAAAATGGTTTTAAGTTAAAAAGTTCATGGCACTTTGATTAAAGTCCTAACAGCCATTGTAGGCAAAATGTTCGCAAAGGTGAAATTGAGCTTCTCGGCTCCCAGCCTCCATCCGGATAAAGAGATGCCGCACCTTATGAGTTTTAGGCTAAGTCGAGGAGGGGGCACTAGGATATAAGCAAAGGAATGTAATCAGCTAGAGATGCATAATTTAATGTTAAATTAATTGGAAATGGCTTAGCGTGGCGGCAAATTAACTTATTAAGAGAAATTAGCTAGATTAAGGAGCAACTTAATTAAGAGAAATTGAGAGATTAAGGAGCCTACCTGGAATCTTATGTAACACAGCCGAGCTGGTCCTCGGCGAAGGCTGTAAAACCCCTTGGGGCGATTATTTGCAAACTATCATGGGCTTCTCCTCGAGTGAAGTGGAAGTCTACACGTATACACTATGGAAAGTATTTGGCAATAACTTTTTAATACTTTCATAGTCGCTGAGGGCATCGGAGAGAGTAATCCTGTCATGGCTCGAAGATTGGCGGAGATGGGCGTTCTCACACAGGTGATAAGTTCTCGTGTCGACCTTAAATGTAGTTTTATCGTAGATTCCCGGACGCTCTGTTGCCCTTTGCGTACAGAAAGTCATGGTAGACTTTGGTATCGTCTCGTGTCCATACCGTTGTTGAAATTACTGCCAAACGGGAGTTGTCTAGTCGATGCAAAGCAGCGTTAGACCGTCGCTGAACTTGCATATGTTCGTCGCGTTTAAATGGGCTGTTTCCATTTAGTTTCAAACTCGTTGCTTGGTCGCTAACTTGACTTCGTAAGGGTGAAAGTACATTCAAATTTCTAATGCTCTTGAGCTTGGTTAAATCTCTTGTCGTGCGCGATTTTGTGAAGACGCATCGAGGATCGTTGTGTCTAACTCCCTTGAATTCTTGCTCCTTTGTCCCCTGTCTCTCATGCTCTCCCCTTGTATTTTCTCTCATGCTCTCCAGCTTAAGACGCTTCTTGCATTGCTTTACCTTATTAATCTTTATCAGATTAATGTTTACCTTATTAATCTTTATTAGATTAATGTTTACCTTATTAATCTTTATTAGATTAATGTCATATTGCGAAGTTTCAACAGCAATGCTATCTCTGGATGGCGCCACATCTTTTGATCTCAAGCAGGCAATCTTTTCCTAATCTGTCTCGCGCTCGTTTTCCCTCTCTCGCGATTGCACTCACCTTTGCCCGAACGTGACACCCTCACAAGAAAAGTCACACCAGATTATATCTGGTATGAGGCATGGCAATACAATTACCACAGCATGTTCAGAATTTCCAGATGTGAAATCGGTGTCTGCTTGTTCGATTAGACTATGAACCAATCAGAATTATTTTCAACAATAAAGATTTTTTTTTACAATAAAGATTTTTGTTATTTTCATTTCTGGAATTACATTTTTGGAATTTCTCCATATTATTTGCATTATCCAGAATTTGTTTAAAAATAAAAATGGTATGAAACGACTTATTTTGTATAGAAGTCACGGGGTCGGGATAAAACAAATGTATTAAGCAATATTTCGTATTAACCGGATTTTGTAAAAACGGAGTTCGAGTGTATTAATTTTTAAAATGTACATGTTTTTTTAATAGCAGTGCGTAGAGTCAAACTAAAGAAAGGCAGTTTGAGTTTCACAGGTTAACAATCGCAACTTTCAAAGGAATGGAGTTAAATAAAGTACTTGTAACTATTGGAAGCAAACTCTATCGATGTCGTGAATATTTAAGAACGAATATGAACTCAAAATCAACAGTTTCACTTTTTTGATTGCGATGTTGCAGGTTGAGAACAGCTTCTTTCATCTCGTTTTGTTAAGTTCGGTTAATCCCGCAAACAGCGTTAGTTAATTTAGAGTTTCCTAAAGTCTAAAAACAATATTTAAATCGAAGAAGTAGCAAGAATTTCATTTGCATTTACAGTGATTTTTAATTTTGAAGAAAATCAGTTATTTAATGAAGATTAAAATTGAATAATTTGTTTTAAAATTATTTATTAAAATATTAAAACTGAGCAATAAAAATTTATATTAATTATTCATTTAGCAATTATCATTCCTTTAGGGCATTTTTATGGCGATGCGTTTCCATGAGAAATAAGCAGGTTTTATATTTTATTATTTCATAATAACTTAGTTCATTGGGGAATCATTATTTCGTATTTGCCGTTTCATTGGTATTCGTGTTTTTAGGACTGTAACTGTAATTTGGTAAAAATCTTTTAATTTTGTGGATGTTTGTAAATGAATTGATGTGTTGCATATATCATTAAGTGATTTAAATATTTAATATTCTAATGAAAAATAGCTCATCCAAATTTTTATTTTCTCTTTTAGGCCTTTTCACTGGCATCATGGTTCTTGTTCTCTCTATCATCAGTGTGATAATTTTCTTTGTGCTTGTCAGCAAAGAAAACCATCTACTCGTGGCCATTCGGGTGGGTTATGTTTCTGAACTAATCCTCTTCGTTCTTAACATTTTGGCTGTCATCTTGGCTATGGTGAAAATTAAGCATTTTCGTCGTATACGCCATCGTAGTAATGTAGAGTTGGACAACATCCTACTTATCATTGGACAGATGGGCGTTTACATGTTGAGTATCTTCAGCCTAATCGCAGCACACCTTTCAGGTAGAATAGGTGTTCTAAACATCTATATGATGCTCTCTTCCCTTGGGCGACTTGTGCAAGCTACCCTGCAAACCATGTTCATTTTGGATGCTTCCAGTCGTGGTGCCTCCAGTGAAGAACAAGAGCGGCGAAAGCCCGGGCGAGAAATGGTAACATTTCTACTCGTCTGCAATTTTGCCATGTGGATCATTACTACTTTAGAGACTGGTCGCATGGAATCCGGTATCCTCCAGTTGGGTTACTTCGGTTTCTGGGGCTGGACTCTGATAGCAAGAATAAGCACTCCTTTATCCATTTTTTATCGTTTCCATTCTACTGTCTGTTTATGTGATATTTGGAAAAAATTATACAAATTTAAAGGAGACAACGTATGACACGCTTTAAAGTTCTGAAAAAAGATTTAATGGACTATAAATACAAAGCGTTTGTAAATAATCAGCTTTGGAATATTTACTATTACTTGATATTTACTTCTCCAAACACGTCTAAATAAAAAGACATCATAGTCAGCGTTCTATTTTACAATATTTTATTACACCCAAACAGTGACTGCAGGAACAAATATCATATCAATTCACAGATTTTAAAAGCCGATAATAATATGTAAAAATATTTTTACTTTTAATTGAATATTTCATACAGAATTTCAGTGCACAAGATGGGAGCAAAGCGACTAAGAATAGATGCATTTTAATGTTGAATTATTTTTCCTACATTTCAGTTTCATTTGAAGATTTTAGAATGAAATGTATTTATGTAATAAGAAAAAGCTCATTGTTTCAAAAAGTCTTGGATGCTCCTTGCTAAACTAGCAAAGTATACAGAATTTGTATTCAGGATGTAAAATTTTCGGATGCTGATGCATACATTTATTGATGCATTTTTTGATTTATTGTATAAATAATCTAATCGGTGCATTATGGCCTAAACACAAATTCGTTATTTGTATATAACATATTCCTCTGTAAGTTGCAGAAACGGAAGGGACCTTTTTTATTTTTTATTTTAATGTATTCGAACATGGCCATCCATTTTTTAGAACTTCTATTAGCATATAATTTAAATGACCTCTAGGATTTTAATCAAACAATTTTATTTTAAGACTTGACTATTGTATGACTGAGTAATAAAATAACATTTAACTTTTCTTGAAAAATAATGTTGTGTTTTGCATTTAATGATTTGAACCAATTCATCCAATAACCTTGATTTATATACACTACATGACATTGATACCATGAACGTGTGCATAGAAAGTGATTAAAATCAGCAAGAAAACAGCAATGAACGACAATGATGTTCATTACACCATTATACACCTATACACTGACTGATAACACTATGTGATCGGTATGTTGTAGGAAAACCGTGGGTGGCGATACAGGCAGCGATACATCTAGGTACAGAGTGAATGAGCCTGCAGATTGTGTCCTGAGGGATGGATGTCCATTCCCTGTAAACTATTTGCCAAAGTTTCTCTTTGGAACGTGCATGGAAGCGACGTCTAATCGTAACCCAGAAGTGTTGGTTTTGTGTGAGATCATGGGAGACTGCTATCTAGGGAAGCAGCTGGGTACCTTGCAGGGCATATTGGCTGATGTATGCCGTGTGCGATCGGGCGTTAACCTGCTGGTAAATGTTATTGATCACTCGCTGAAGAAAGGGTAGTGTCACCGGATGCAGCACCTCATCCACATTTTTGGGACGTCATTCCTATTGTAGAATATTGTACCCTAAACCATGATACCACGTTGTCGCGCAGTGTGCTGTTCCACAGTTGCACCTGGATCGGACTTGTCACCACGTTGTTACCAAATACTTACAACAGCAACTGTCATTGCTGAAACAGAAGCATGACTCGTCTGAGAACATCCACCCTGCGCCATTCCACTGTCCACGTGATTATTTCTCGACATTATTGCAAACAAAGGCATCTGTGACATTGGGTCAATGGCAGTCTTCTTAATGGACGATATGAATTCAGGCCGCCGGCGACTAATTGACGAATAATGGTCCTGGACGATATGGGAGCATCTAGAGTGTCCTGAACTTGCTGCAAGAGGTCGACCGAAGTGGCCTGGGGGTTCGCCAAAGATTGCTGGCGGATGTGTCTGTCCACACGTGCTGACATCCACAGCGTTGGGGCCGCACTGGAACCGCTCAAATGTGCCATATTCCTTTGTTCCATCCATCTTTGCCATAGCCGATGCACCGTGGACGCCTGTAGGTTGCAGTCTGCTGCGATTCGACAAAAAGACCGACCTGCCCTTCTGACTCCGATCACCATACCCTTCGTGAAATTGTTTGTCTGCTGGAACTGCCTTGGTTGATGACGTACTGGCATACTCTGCGAGCAACTACAAAAAAAATTTGGAAGACTGAATAGCCGAAGTATTGCCAATTATGCAAAGTCCTTCCCTTACATCGCATTTAAAATGCGTGGGAATGCTGCCAGTTCGCATTATTTACATATCTCGGTGAGCTGGGTCAACCCTGTTTGGCATGTTTCTCTGTCCATTCATTCATGTTGTTCCATTTTCAATGTCATGTAGTGAAGAGGAATGTAACAAAATGGTACTTTGCAAATGAGGTATTAGTGATCCCGAAGAAGAGAATGGAAACGGAAGAACACATTCTGATCTGCCTAAAAACAGACATGTTCCTACATTGATTCTGAAAAATAATTTATAGGATGACCACGATTGGTTTATTTATGACTAACTCAGTTATATATAGGGTTCCATTGTGTCATGTATAAATATTATTTTATTTAAGTAGAGTGCATTACCTATATTAGAGAGAGAGAGAGAGAGAGAGAAAGAAATTCGAGGCAGTGCATTGAACTTGTAATTATGTAATTCGAAGCGGTAAGTGAAATATATGTTTAGATAATTATATATTTCAATGTAAAATTGAATCAATGTTTGATTTTTCTACTTTTGTATGGTCGTTTTAAATAATTGGAATTGGAAAATGAGTTGAGTCTTCTGGACTTGGAGGAATTTCGAACGAGTTTTCAGTAAGTATGGCTATGAGTTCTCCTAGCGGGAATTGTATCTGCTAGGCATATCTCTTTCTTGTATCAAAAGAAGACGTCAACCTTGTCAGTTAAGTCAACTGCACGGGGTTTCCTATCATCAAAATAAAAAGGATGCAGATATTAGAAAAGCAATCGGAGCATATTAAATGACACAAGAAATGATATTATTAAAGCTCAGGAAGACATAAATACCATGCTCTGAGATGCGGTTCACTCAGCACGGCAATTCGCCTGGGCGGCCAAAGAGAATGCCTTCGTTGTTTGCAAAATCTCTACTTCGACAATGGAGTGCTTCCCTGGAAAGTAGAGAATCTTTGCAGGAGTCGTGGTCCGATGGTGTGTGGTCGTCTAACAAGCCTGAGGGTTAGAAGAGAATGCTATGTGGAATAATGAGATCAGGAGTCACATTCGGTGGTATGGCGATATACAGGAACATGAAGGTTCTTCTGAAGTAACAGTCCCTGAAGAACGTTCTTGATTCTCGCCTGGAAACACCTCTCCAATTAGGAGTTAGCATAAAACGTTCTGACGAAGTGGGTAGGAAAATTCGAGTATGATAAAGGCTATTTTTAGCAAAAATATGAATGTCACTGATATCAATGGTATAATTGAGAGAATTATTTCAAGATGGGATACCTATTTTATACTGATGCAAAAAAGACGAACCTCTTGTCCACAAACGTTTTAATGGGCAAATACGTTTGTGGACAAGCGGCTCGTCTTTTTTGCATCATGTCTTTATCCACAGTATATTCCCATTTCTCATCTATTTTATACTGTCGATTTAAACAGGAGGAGGGGGTGGGCGAACTCGGCTATCCTGGTATCTTTTGCTATGATCCACTGAAAAACCACGGAAATCTCTTTGCATATTCACACTGTGCGACTGCAATGTCGTACTCGTGATTTTCCTTTGCTTATTGAATCTCGCTTTTCCTTTATTTAGTCCCAAAATAAAGTTATGTGGAAAAAATCTCACCATCTGAAGATTCATCTGAAATCCTCACTCTGTATTTCTGAAGTGAGAGGAAGATTTTCCTTTTCAACCCATGTTTATAAACCCTTTCCTTCCACTTCTGCTTCCGGCAAAAATTCCCACTTTCTTCTGCATTTAGCCCCTCTCTCTCTCTCTCTCTCTCTCTCTCTCTCTCTCTCTGTGTGTGTGGCTTTTTACCTGCTGCAGAAGCAACCTCATTACTCATGCAATTTTTCTCCTCCTATTACTGAAATGAATTCATTTTCACTGTTTGGCAAGGCCTATTTTGATCTAGATGGAGTGGAACACCAAAGGAGGCGTTGATACAACTCAACGAGTTGGCTGGCTGCCATACCATCTCTGTATAATGAACTTCAAACGAAATTCGCATATAATATACATCACAGAACTTTAATTACCTTGTATTTACAATGTATAGTTCATTATATATTACATTAATTCACTTTTTATTTGAATTTTCCGTCGCCATAAAAATACGAATGCACCTTTCTCAACCCATGAAGGGCAACTTCAACACTGATTCAGTGTGATAAAGTGGCATTCTGTTCATATTGAGGAGTTACATTCGAATTTTTTTTGGCAACGGGAAATTCAAATGAAAAGTCGTATAATGAACTTCAAACGAAATTAAATTAATTCACTTTTCATTTGAATTTCCCATCGCCAAAAAAACATTACGAATGTAACGAATGGCAGAAAAGAATGAAATTTATGAAAATAAAAATACAGTGTAAAAATAAAACGACAGTAGGACAGTAGTTCGAAGCAGTTTGGAAGCAGAGGCCATCAATTTTTGGAAGTAGCGATCTTTGGGAGGAGTTATTTTTGCACTAGCAGAGAAACCAGCGTGGCCCGGTATAATTAAAATTGTTCGTAAGCAGGACAATCTCAAGAAGTTAAATTATAACTCCAAATTGGTTAAATAATAACCCAGTCAATACAACACAGAGCGAAGGGGCTATCCATTCTATGAAAAATCTGAAAGACAGGGATTCTGTGATATCATCATCGTCACAGTCAACCATTTGCAATCCTCTGCTGGATGAAGGTCTTCTCTAAACGCTTCCATTCTTCTCTGTTTGAAGCTTTGGATTTCCAGTTGACGCCAGCCACCTTTCTTATTTCGTCGATCCACCTTGCATGGGGTCGTCCTCTTGGGCGTTTAAGGTCTCGAGGGTACCAATCCAGAAAGACTGTGGTCCATCTCATGTCTTGTCTTCTAGCGATGTGACCAGCCCATTGCCAATTAGAATGTTTGATCCGTTCGATGACGTCAATCACCTTCGTTTGGCTTTTTATCCACCCGTTGCATTTTCGATCTCTTCTTGTAATTCCCAGCATGCATCTTTCCATGCTTGTCTATGTTGTCTGTAGTCTTTGTGTTGTCCTCCTTGATAAAGTCCATGTTTCAGCTCCATAGGTGAGTACTGGTAAAACACACTGGTTGAAAACTTTTCGTTTCAAGCTAAGTGGCATGCTGCTCTTCAAGATAATGTTATTCTTGCCAAAGGCACACCATGCTGTTCTGATACGTCTGTTAACTTCGTTCAGAATGTTGCCATCCATAGTAATTTCTTGTCCCAGGTAAATGTAGCTCTGTACTTCTTCAATCACGATGATGCCTGCCATGACCTTCTCTTTTGGAACAAATGCATTGAACATAACTTTTGTCTCCTGTGTGTTCAATTTCAGTCCTACACGCAGGCTAGCCTTTGCTAGTTCTTGTAACATTTCCTCCAATTCAGAAGGACTACTACTGGTGATAACTATTTCTTCAGCAAAACAAAGGTGGTTAAAAAATTCAACGTTTATTTTATGTCCTTTTTTTGTCCTGTTCAGTTCCTTGAAGACCTCTAAAACTGCTGTGAAAAGTTTTGGTGAGATGGTATCTCCTTGTCTTACTCCTTTTCCAAGGTTGATCCTTGCTTTTCCTTTATCCAAACGAATGGTAGCAGTCGCTTTACTGAATCTTTTGGAGAATACGAATATAACTTCCGGCTATTCCCGTTCTTTCCAGAGCTTTCACTACCGCATGTGTGAACGCTGAATCGAAAGCTTTCTCAAAGTCGATGAAGGCAAAGCAAAGTGGTACTTCATATTCGTTGTGGCGTTCGATAAGTCTTTAATAACTTGAATGTGGTCATCGTGCTATATCCGCTTGTTCTCTTGGTTGTGCTGAGTCTAACGCTGAATCAAGTCTGTTTGTCAGGACTTTACTGAAGATCTTATAAACAACTGATAAAAGGCTGATAGGGTGATACTTCTACATATTTTTTCGGTCTCCTTTTTTGAAAAATAGACCATCATTGCATTATTCCAGTCATCTGGTACGTCTGATAACTCAAGGCATTTCGTGAAAAAACTTGCCAGTAACTTGTTGAACTCTTCTCCTGCTTCCTTAATCAGGTCAATTGTAATTCCATCTTCTCTGGGGCACTTTCCTTTCTTCAGGGATTTAATAGCCATGTCAACTTCGCCTTCCATAACCGGTGATACTTCAACTTTTCCTTTCAGTTGGTCTGCTCTTCTTACGTCATTATCATCCTCACATTTGTTAAGTTTATTGTAGAAGTCCTCCACGATTTCGATGATTTCACTTCCATTCTTCGTGATTGTGTCATTTGCTCTCTTGAGTGCAAATATTCCTCTTCTTCCAATGCAGAGCTTTCCTTTCGCAGTTTTCAAACTCTTATTATCTTCAACCACCTTCTTGACAAGATTGCAGTTGAACTTCCGAACATCTTCTGTGGTGTGTATCCGTATTGTCTTGCAAAGCTCCGCATATTCTATTACTGATCTTGTATCTTCTCTTTTTGTCTTCATTTCTCTTCGTTTCTTCATTAAATTCCTCGTTTCTTCTTTGAGTTTCGTCTGTGGTTTGGAAACGTGTTCTCCAGCTGTTTGTTCCGCTGCCTCGTTTATGAGTTTACTTAGTGTCCTGTTAATATCTGTGATGTCATCTTTCTGGATGCCGCTCTGTAAGATTTCAAAGCGATTTCGCAGTTGTAGCTGGAATTCCGTTCCGCCTTCCTGTAGGCGTGCAATGTTGATGATCTTCTTTGTGTTCCTGAAAAGTTTTCGTCTTTCTGTTCTCGTGTTTAGAACAAGCTTGCATCTTACCAGTCTGTGGTCGCTACCTGTGTTGAAGTTGTTGAGAACAGTGCAGTCTTGGATCAAGTGCTTTCTATTTGCCAGAATGTAATCTATTTCACCAGTTGCTCTATTTGGGCTTTTCCAAGTCCATTTACGCTGAGGTTTCTTCTTGAAAAAGGAATTCATGATGTACAGTTGTTCGTACTCTGCAAATTCCACCGGTTCCACTAAATTCATGATGTTTCCTCTTTTAATTCTTGTGCCATAACCTTGACTACCAAGAAAATTTTATCCTTTCTTCTTTTCTCCGACATGGGCATTAAAGTCGCCCATGACGACTTTCAGATAATAGTTTCCTGTTTAGTTCATCTTGCTAACTTCTTCATAAAAGTCATCGACTTCCTCATCAGAGTAGGTTGTGGTTGGCGCATAGACCTGTATGATCTGTATCTTGTATCTTCTCGACATTTGGGCGACCAATCTTGCAATTCTGTCGGAGGCACTATCAAGCTCAATGATTTGATTCTACCATTTCTTATGAATAAGGAATCCAACACCACTAACTCTTCCGTCGGTTGTTCCTCTGTGGTATAGTACGTGCCCACTGTTCAGCTCAACTTTATCTTCACGTTTTCTTCTTACTTCGCAGAGTCCAATGGTATCCCAGTTGATCCTATCCAATTATTCTTCTAGTTCTTGCAGACGACTCTCTAAGGAAAGGGAACGTCCGTCATAGGTAGCCAGCGTTAGTGTCTTGTGATGGCCAGGTCCGAACCGGATATTTTTAGCACCCTCTGCCTTCATGTCTTGCTGGTTGCCACCGTAACCAGGGGCAATCTGGCTGCCGGGAACTGAGGACCATGGCTGATTTTAAGAGGTAATCATCGCTGATTTTGAACGGTAAGTGTTTAGAGAGTAGTGGGCCAAGATGCTCCGCGCTGGCCCATCCGCGTCCGTTCACCATGCACAAGACATGAATATTAACAGGCTGCCCCAACTGGAAGGTACGGATTGGGCATTAGGCTTCTACTCCTAGTTGATTCCTTTAAGTCCTTGAAGGCAATTAGAGGGTCATCCCCTAGTTATGAGAAGCTATTTGCAGCCCTCTGGGTATTACGAGTATTGATCAGAGAAATTAATTCTGCAGCTAAAACAGAAAATCTTTACGGGTATTGGAAACATCTGATAAACCGGTGTCTCAAATAGAGCAAGAGGGATAAGAGCTTCTACGTCAAGGGCAAGAAAAAATTGGGTCTAAAGTAACCAGTGATGTTCATCAGTGGTGAAGATGGATATCATTTTAATCTGAGGCAAGTCAACAAGACGTAAATAAAGTCCTGGTAATAAACTTTGTAACACGCTCAATTGTCGATAAAATGGGAGGCGGTAATTAAACCAGCGCATACTTAAGTCTCAACGTGCGTCTCTAGTTCAATATTGAATCTTTATCAAATTTTAATAAAAGAGTCTGCGTGGGTCATTACAAGGATACTGAACTCACAAACAATATGAAAATAGATGTACTGTACTTTACAAAAGGTTTAATTTTATAATGCTGTCTGTGATTTTTGTCTTCTGGTTGGTCAGTTTGATGTATGATTTTTAATAATTTTATGTCTCTTTCAGTATTAACCTTTTTAGTAGCAACACAGTAAAATGAAGGTATCATTCTACATGAGGTTTAAGCTAAAATAGTGACTTTTAAATTACGAAATTTAGCCGGATTACTGTTGGTGAAGGCTTTCGAGTTCCCTTTACTGATCTAGAGCTGCATATGTATGCTGATGTTATTAATTGCCGTGTTTTTGGTTGCCTCTTCGCGAAATTTGAGTGCTATTTCATATTTCTCTCTCTCTCTCTCTCTCTCTCTCTCTCTCTCTCTCTCTCCCTCTCTCTCTCTCTTTCTTTCTCTCTCTCTCTCTCTCTCTCAAAACCAACCTAGGCATGCATTGGTAGTCAAGCTTAATCTTGTCTTCTAAAACGTTATTTCCTAGCCTCTTTACATGTTTCTCTAATTAGTGGCTATGTTTCAAAATGCTCAGCTTGATATTCAATAATTTTTATTTCTCTCTCTCTCAATGCTTCGCTTTTTTACAAACCAACAACGCTAGTGCAAAGATCTAAACAATCTGAAAGTGTTGCATTAAATTACAAATTTTACAATTCTCAATGTTGATGGTGGCTAAATAAGGTTCTCTTAAATTTTATAAGGCTATACGTCCATTTCTGATTTTCACGTGTCTTTTTTTCTTTTGCATGATGTGCTCAGAGAATGGCAGAGGTTGACTACAACCAAGTTTTTATGTTTGAGATCGTTTAAAGGGGACTCGAAATGACCGAAGGCATTCTGCAGGAAGTAGCACCACTAAATAATGATAACAGGATAAAAATAATACAAATCGACAGGGATACAAGAACGCAAGAGAAATAGTGGGGGGGGGGGGCAACAGGTAAGTGTTAGTATGGGTTACAAGAACTCTAGCAGAACTTCAACAATGCTACTACACACATAACAACATGCTTTCGGGGTAACTCTGATACTGAATCTGTTTAATTAGGTTCACAGTGGTGGAAATCTTCGTCATAGGCCCATAATCATGACGGTACGGGTAGGTCACTTAAAGAAAGAAATATTACAAGACAGTATTCAAGCAAATACTGCAAATATTTGAGTTGCATAGCACTATTGAGATTTAAAAGTTACCAATATAAAAAGAATTAAGAATAAATGAATCACTCATATGCTTTCCATATTCATGAAGGGTGTCAACAGTTTAAATGTCACAACTAAAACACTCAGCAGAGCAAAATAACTGTTCAGTGTTCAGGAGGGAAAAGGCGAGAGACAAATTCATTTGAATTTTAATTCTATTTAATTTCTGAGAGTTAGGGGGAGCTGGGGATAGGCCAGCTCATACATATTAATTAAATAATTTAATTTCTCTCTTTAATTAAATAATAAGATTGAAGCCTCTTGCTTCCTAATTTGAATAATTAATTGATTAATTCTGAAACACAAAAGTTCAAATTAATGATAACAACTTTACCCGTCTGGGTATTAACATTCAGAATCTTAATTGATAGGTTAACAAACAATGTATGAGAAGCTTGCTGGGTCGCATTACGGACACAGTCTTCTACTTGGGGATTGACAAATCCCCATCACTTGATCTATCCTCGTAAGGGACTTGACCTCTTCAGCTTGCTGACCAAACCAACTGGGACGAAATTAGGCTTGCGTATAGTAACTGCTAATGGCTACCGTAGACACAGAACACCGCAATCGCTTAGGGTAAAGCTTCTCGCAGGTGGGATCTATTAGAAAAGCAAAAGAGCATATTAATGTAAATTCAGTCACTTCGCCAGCTAGCACATAACATACATATGTACAGCAACAGTTTTAACAGTTTACTACCAAAGAACGCAATACTGCCTACCGAGCACGGCAGAATGACTAGGGCCCTGTCGGTGCTACCTAATGCTAAAGGCACGCTATGATTTCGACTTTGCGCCTCTCTCTCCGGCGAGAGCGAAGAATGTATTGCTTGCAAATTCACTGCTTGGCTGGGCTGGCTGGGTCCGTCTAATTGGAGAGCATTCCCTCTCTCTCTCTCCGGCACTACATGTTGAAATGTCTATTAACAGCCCTATATTGTTAATTTTTGCATTTAAATTACCAGGCTTCCTATTAACTCTAGCATTTATAACTTGCGAGTGGAAATTTCCCCTGTAGCCTTCCTCATTGATTTTTATGGTAACGCTATTCTTTGGAATCGAATTTAGACCTACCGCTAAACATGCGACGAACGTGTCCTCGTCCATGAGCTCCATAGCATGCGCTACACTCAATGCGTTGGACTGGCGAATTTTGCTTTATATTCCCGTTTCTCGCACCATCCTTTTATAATGTCCTGTAAGTTGTAGTCTCATAGTTCCTTCCTCTTCTAATATGGCGTTTTGCTCCACCATTTTTTCATCGGAAGTTAAATTATTTACTTTTTCTAATTCTTGAACATTATTTCTGCTTTCCATATTTAACTTTTAAGGTTTCTCTTTCTTAGTATTTTCGACTTCACCCCTCGGGTATTCTGGTGCTTCTTTACTCTTTACTTTTTCTGCAGCATGCTTATTTAAAGGTTCGACCGCCTTCTCTTCAGCTATCTCTATTTTACTTAGCTCTAAGACTTCCTCTTTTATCTGACCCGTTTCGTCGATAGTCTCTTTTCTTCTAGCTTTCCTCATTTTTCGTTTTAATTGTATACTTGTATTTATTTTAACTGCCCTTGAATCCTGACTTCCATTAAATTCTCCGCCTCCTTCATTACTCTCTTGAGGCTAAAAAAGTCTTCATTTTCTATTTTCTTCTTTACCTCCTCGGAGAAATTCTCCAAGTAAATTTTTATTTTCTTTTGTTCGTTCCATCCTTCTATTCCTTCGACTAACTGGCTAAATTTGCCATTATACTGTCTTATTGACTCAAGCTGAATCTTAGCTTGCCTATCTGACGCCTAAGTTGCTCCTGTTCCATAATTCAAACTTAATCTACTGTCTTACCGACGCCGCTATTCTTTTAATTCTGGCAGACCTTTTATTTCTTGGAATGGCTTGACCTTCTGGAATTCACTTGTCTTTCTAGCTCCCCACTCATCCGTTGCTTCCGTGCTACGCCCCGACGAACAACTAGAATAATGTCAATAAAAAGTTCACCATTAGTACTGAATTTGGATCTTCAACATTTTACTTTTGAAAAGTTTCGCAGGGGAATTTTATAATTAACTACTGGGCCACTGAAGCCATGTTCTGCACCGTCCTCTGGCACCAAGCTCCGCCCTCCTCCTGTCACAACTGAACCATTGAGCAGAGCAAAATAACTGTTTAATGTACAGGAAGAAAAAGGCGAGAGACAAATATATTTGAATTATAATTCTATTTAATTTCTGAGAGTTAGGGGGAGCTGGGGATAGGCCAGCTCTTACATATTAATTAAATAATATAATATCTCTCTTTAATTAAATAATAAGATTGAAGCCTCTGGCTTCTTAATTTGAATAATTAATTGATTAATTCTGAAACACAAAAGTCCAAAATTAATGATAACTTTATCCGTCTGGGTATTAACATTCAGAATCTTAATTGATAGGTTAACAAACAATGTATGAGAAGCTTGCTGGGTCGCATTAAGGAGACAGTCTTCTACTTGGGGATTGACAAATCCGCATCACTTAATCTATCCTCGTAAGGGACTTGACCTCTTCAGCTTGCTGAGCAAACCAACCGGGACGAAAGTAGGCTTGTGTATAGTAACTGCTAATGGCTACCGTAGACACAGAACACGGCAACTGCTTAGGGTAAAGCTTCTTGCAGGTGGGAACTATTAGAAAAACAAAAGAGCATATTAATGTAAATTCATTCACTTTGCCAGCTAGCACACAACACACATATATACAGCTACAGTTTTAAAAGTTTACTACTAAAGGACGCAATACTGCCTACCGAGCGCGGCAGAACGACTAGGGCCCTGTCGATGCTACCTAACGCTAAAGGCACGCTATAATTGCGACTTTGCGCCTCTCTCTCTGGCGAGAGCGAAGAATGTATTGCTTGCCAATTCACTGCTTGGCTGGGCTGGCTGGGTCTGTCTAATTGGAGAGCCTTCTCTCTCTCTCTCTGGCACTAGACGTTGAAATGTCGTTTAAGTGTTCCGCAAAGGAAAGCTCCTCTTCGTATTCTCCTGAAAGCGAAGATTTAAACTCCGACAAATTCGCTGCTTGGCAGCTGAAGCAGGTCCTGTCTTCTTGGCAAGGAATAGCTGAGCACTGGGCACTGGATGCAATGAAGTCGCTTAGAGAATCTTTCCTGACAACTACGTTGCTCACAGGTTCACTATAGTTCTCTAAACGGTTTTGTCCATATGTCCCTTAATCACCCAAATTATTCGTAAGCTCGTTGACCTGCGCCACTGAGGAAACCGTTGCATTATCCAGCGGCTCATTACCCACGATGATACCTCCTCTTAATTTAAATGTCCGCGTCTCGTATTTCCTAAAACTATTAGAAATCTTAGTCTCACCGATAGCACTACTCGCCAGCGAATTAAATACAGAAACGTTACTCTTACTTTGTTGCTGGAGCCGGGCTTTATTCCATACTGCTCGTCCACGGTCTTGAGGTTTCCTCCCGTCGGTGACAGTCTTTCCCTCTCCTCTCCAGTAGTATCGTTTCTTCCACTCCATGCGTCTATCCTTCCTCGTGGACTCCCTTGCTGGTGGCAGACTCTTAACATATCTCGTATTTGTTGTCGAGTCGTGCTGTTTCGGTTTCCATGGCCATTTTCCTTTTTGTTCTCGAGAGCGTTCCCCAATCGGTCCTCTCTCCCTCGTTCCTAATTTCTTCTCCCCATTTCTAGAGAAATCCTTATTTTTCTTAATTTCATTTCTCCTCTTTTCCACCAATCGGCAAACGAGTTGATTTCTTTCCTTCCGACCTCTTCCATTCTCTTCCACAGGGGCCAGCTTTTTCTTTACTCCATCTTGCTCGCTTCTCTCTACTTCATCCGCTGTCATCTCATTGGCTCCTTCCAATGACGACACCAACTGATGAGACTTCATCTCTTCTACTGTCACCTCATTCGATTTCTTCCTCTCTCCCTGAAGATGAGGTGACAGTAAAGCATTGTTGGCCCGTGGTGATATAATGGCAGCTCTAAGTTGCAAATACGATGGTTCATTTATTGCATTTTAACTGTAGGATATATGGCATTATAACTGTTTATACATTACTGGCTTGTCTTAATTATTCAATTATATTTTGCAATGAGTAATCACATATTATTAAAGATTGCTCATTATTAGTATGTATTTTTACGTTAATTTTTTTATTTTAATGTTTATTTTGTAATGTGCAGTTATATAATTTTTAAGAATAGTCATTGGTGGTTTACGAAAGATCATTATCTATCTATACATAGTATAAATCTAAGTCACTTCCCCGGTGTATGTGCTCGATAACCTTAAAAACTACTGCATCGATTTTTATGAAATAAGTTTTGTTTGTTAGGGGATTTATGTAGAAACTTTGTAGGCTAGGTATTAATTCATAAAAATTGGTTTTATATTAAATTATTTACGTTAATAGCTCTCAAAATGCGTCAACATGGCTGCTCATCATAAGGTGATCGGCGATCGAAACGCTTAGCGCCATCTCTTGAGCAAACAAACAAACATAAGCTAATTCTACTTCATCTTAATAGCTGAGTAAATGTGCAAGAACATTGTTTCTCACATGGCCAACTGAGTTCTAGAGTTAGCGATCCTAGAAATTTATACATTTGCAGTAAAGATGCAACAACATTAAATGTCGTTTATAAGGAAGTACTCAAGACTTAG
>JAHWFO010008810.1:822253-846991 GCA_023313115.1 Rhysida immarginata
CTACCATGACAGCCGAGGTTCCTGGTTCGATCCCAGGTCGCAGAATTTTTCCTTCCATTTTTCGATAGAAAAATCTTTACCTGATGCTTGGTAGGCTTATCTCCAGTTATAATATCATTTATTATTTCATTTATTATTTCAATAATTTCGAGCATAAAGACGTTTAGCAACCAAGAGTGGATTCACCTATTCCAAAATCAGAAAGTAATAGCACCAGTGATAGAGCATAAACTGGAGCATCCCAAAACCGATGGTTACAAAAGGAATGCCGGTGCTGACTGCGGAGTGTCAATGGATTGGAGGATCTTGTTATAAGTTATTACAAGAACTGTGAAAAGACGAAGAAGCTAATGCAAGGTGCGCAGGCTCCGTACTTCAAGGGGAATGAGCTCATTTATAAGAAAACCTGAGACAAGGTAAAATTAGTAGTGCCCTGAGTCAAAGTTTTAACAGAAGAACAGAAATCATCTTCAGGTCAATGCAGTGTGATCCAATGGCGGGTCATCCTGGAATGGCTAAAACATTAAAATGGCCAATAATAAGGGACTGTTACTTTTGGCAAAATATGGACACCGAAATAAGAAGAGCAGTAAAAGAGTGTGTGCAGTGCCAAGAGAATAAATTTCCCAGAAAAAAATCTTACGGGAATCTACAAATCTTAGACATCCCTTCTCATAGATGGCATATGATATGCCTTGATTATGTAATGCTGCTCCAGTGACAAGCCATTCACAAGCCAAGTTACGACGCCATCCTCACACAGACTGTCAAACTAACTAAGCGGGTGAGATTGCTGCCATATCAATCGTCCATCACCGCTGAAGGTACCACCAAATTATTGATAGACCAATTTTTTAAACTTCATGGATTCCCCTCTGTAATAGTGTCCGACAGGGATGTGCGTTTTACTTCTCAGTTATGGAGGTACATTTTTAAATCATTAGGTACTACGCTTAAATTCGCTTCAGCATACCATCCTCAGACAGACAGGCAATCAGAGCGTTCAAATCAAAATAAGATACAATTACTTTGTTACTATCTAAACCCCAATAAAACGGATTAGGACTCTTACTTAACCATCACCGAAATAGCAATTAATAGTTCGGTGTAGGAGGCCACGGGTTTCACACCTTTTTACTTGGACTTAGGAAGAAATATTAATATTCCTCCTTCTATCAACAACTTTGAAGAAAATAAATTTACTACTACCGAGTTTTTGTCCCATCTAATAAGGTTGCTGAAAATGCCCCAAAGAAGTTAAAAAGACCTAAAGAACAATACCTAGGAGGCATTAAAGTTCAAGCTGAAGGTGGGGGATAAGTTTCTTGTAAAGGCCTCCAGGGTTCTATCTCGTAGACGAATAGGCCATAAGTTGTTCCCAAAATATGTCGGTGCATTTTAATATAATTTCTCTCCTTCTCAAGGTTCGCTTTTTACAAACCAACAACGCTAGTGCAAAGACGCCATTGTCCTAACTATTTTCTTATCTGAAAGTGTTGCATTAAATTATAAATTTTCAAGGATATCATATATAACCGAGTTACTGTTCTTCTCTCAAGGTTGAGAATTACAATTTCTCATTATTCTAACTACAGAGGGTGCAATTATATTATTTCTAAGATTAGTCATTGGTGGTCTACGAATGATCATTATTGGTATATATTTTTAAATATAAATTTTTAAGTTAATTTATTTTTTATAACGGTTTTTCTCATGTGATTATTTAGCTACTATTTTTTCCTATCTTTTCTAACTTTTCTTCTTTATATAGCAGTGACACCCGGCATTGCGCGTGATAATTACAGTTGTAGGTAAACAGAACAATATCAAAAAGTTAAATAACTCAAATTGGGTTTTAGTAATTCTACTGTTGACTAATCTCCCGTTGTTCAGATACTTCTGACGCCTAGATAACTGTCATCACTGACCAATACTCATTCTTTTCATCGGTGACGTTTTGATATGTATCAATTAACATGTATCCTTCACTTGATTATTAAAGAGCAAAAATACAGTGTGCTTCTTGATTTGAAGATTCGAGTTGATGTATGCTTTGTTATCAGTTATGTCGTAAAATGTCACCCAAGACTGCGCTGTTCAAGGTTTCCAAACACACAAATCTTTGAAAACCGAAGAGAGACATGTCTATCTCCCTGAGAAAGACTGCCCAATGCATATCGTGCTATTATACTCATTTCCTGCAGATTGTTAATAATTCTATATACTATTGCCAAGGCAAAAGAACATTCTATCATTCCATCATCTTGAAAATCTTGTTGCATCCACACTACATTGGTTCCCATGGCAACAATGTTTTCCCAGTGCTGATGCGGAAATATATGGTAACAGTAACTTCAATGGTAACTATTTTTCTTGAGTGGTAGTGGATGTACATGATCATCTGTGTCTTTATGCTCTGCAGACTCCAGAATCTGATAGGACACGATGTTAGCAGCAGACCAATAACAGTTTGGAAACGAGCATTAAGACGTTTTGCAACCAAGAGTGGATAGAGCCATTCCAAAAACAGAAACAAATAGCGCCAGTGATAGAGCATAATGTGGAGCATCCCAAAACCGAAGAGGTTAAAAAAAGATATGCTGGTGCTGACTACAGAAACAGCGTGCTGGGGTGTCAATGCATTGGAGGATATTGTTAAAAGTTATTACAAGGACTGCGAAAAGACGAAGAAGCTAAGGCAAATTGCGCAGCTTCATACTTCAAGGAGAATGAGCTCATTTATAAGAAAACCAGAGCCAAGGTAAAATTAGTGGTGCCCCGAGTCAAAGTTGTAACAGAAACTGTCTTCAGGTCAATGCACTGTGATCTATTGGTGGGTCATCCCAGAATGGATATAACATTAAGAAAAGTCAGGGACTCTGCCAGAAGTCCGCTAATCATTTGAAAGGCGTATTCGTCGTCTTCTACTTTCCTCCCAGCAACACGGAGATCCTTGACAGCGTTGCTCACTCTGCTAAGGTAAATGGCCATCAACTCACCCTCCTTCATCTTGAGGTTGATGAAATTCTGGCGAAGTACTGCGACTCGAGCCAGAGAAGTGGGCTCCATAGCATTTCGTATAACTTCCCAAGCAGACTTAGCGTCGGTTTCATCCTTCAAGAGTTCGTGTAATTCGTCCTCCACACCAAGAACGATCGTTGATAAATCCCGTGCCTTTCGAATTTTATATTCAGTCTTTTCACGCTCTTTAGCATCGGCACTCGGTTCGTTTTCAGTTCCATCGATGAATCCATAAAAACCACGGTCGTTTAATAACATACGCATACAAAATTTCCAATCTGCGTAGTATCACGACAACAGTTTTTCGAATGCGAATCCGCTACTCGACCCGGCCGACATCGATGAAAGTTCCATGTTTTTATTCGTTTTGTAATTCGTAAAAACGAAGAAAACAAGCAGTATCAATTTCTGGAATAAAATACACAGTTCACTACTAAAAGATCGCCGAATATTTCGCCCTTTTTGTTCCATGCGGAAGCACGTAGGCCTACTCATGCAGTTAGGCTTACTGGGCCCATAACCTTGTTGGAAAAATTACGAAAGTTTTCTTTCGAAAGACTTACTAATTACAGACGTTGGCAGTATTTTTATTGGGAAACTTTGTTAGCTTGATATTCCAATCTATGAACTAGGTAAGACATAATGAATTGCAATCATTTAATATAAGAAAACATCAACTTTACTGGACGTACTACATGAAGGAAGACTTATTTTAATTATGCATGCAATAATCTTTCTAATGCATTGTTTTGAACAATAGATGTAATTTTCATTATTACTAGAACTTATGCCATCTATTGATTGCATTATAAACTAAACTAATAGAAATGTTTATTAAAGTTAGCATAGAAAATTATTTTACTATAATTCTACAGCGAGTATGTCACAGACTCTTCATAACATCAACAATTCTGATGACAGAGTTGTTCGCTTCCACACCTTATATTTGTATTCATCAGTGCGGAAAGCGAGCCGACATAATAATCATCCTCATCAACGTAAAATACGCAGGGCTAACAGAGAGACCTCGAAAGGAGAACGAGAGTGACCTAGAATGAAGAGAAAAACTGAGAAACCAAGGGTGAAAGATGGAGACTCGAAATAAGGAACTTCAATGATTGCAGGCCACGAACCCCAGTGGAAAAGTTTCTGTTATTAATAACGAGAGAACACGGAGTAGGAATAACTAAATCTTTAACATGGCCCAGTGATCGAAATGCCAGCGAGCGCCTTCAAGTACAGAAGGAGGCAGGCGAATGGAGCCTCGCTATAACGATGAGGGTGATCCACAGCCTACTTAAGGTGAGCGTTCGTCGCTATTGGAGCTCTGGGTATTTCTCGTATGATACCCCCACCCATAGAACTATCAGTTAGCAACTAAAAATATAGTTGTTGCCCAGTTTCAGCCATTCTGCAACACAGAATTTGCGAAGCTACAAACTGTATTATTCATCATGGGTTCATGGACTGTGGCCATTCGGCCTTGCATCTTATTTGGCGACTAAGCAACTGGGCTTTATATTGGTAACATAGGACTGTACATTTTAATTCACTTTATTTAAACACCTTAACGGAACTTCGATATCCCCAACTCGTTTGGTCTCAGCAATATTGGTTGCACATGGGAGAGTAAGTCTCACTTTAAATTATTATTTCTGATGATTAACTTTAGTGAGACCAACGACTGTTACGGAAGTGTGTTTCCTAGCAGAGTACAAAGTGAGTCAGCTCTGCAAAGTTAATTGATACAATATCTGACTATGTCAACCATATCTGTGTAATATGATAAAACCATGGCACAAGGAGAAGAACTCTTTGTCGTTACCTTGCATACTGTGATTGTGGGTAGTGCTTGTGGGTTAATGCCCGATGACCAGTGCTTCAAGTGTTAAGTGCCTCGAATATATTTGAATAAGTGTCAAGTGTTTCACTTACGAATCGGCGCTGTGTTTATGTGTATGATATTATTCGGGCAGTGTGGTTTTTTCCGAAGCTGCCTCATCAGTCAAATGGACCAATCATTTCAAATTTAGTTAATTTAGGCTTAGCTATGTCAAATAGCCTATAATTATTAATTTAATTACCAATTTACATTTACTTTAATTTATTTGTTATTGAATAAATATTTTTCACATTCCACATAATTCCATTTCTGCCTCTATGTCATTTAATTATTCCACTGCGTATTCTCGTCCAAAAAATATCCATGACACAGCCTACCATTAATTAAAATATTTACTTTAACTAAATGGCTTTAATAAATTTGTAGCCGTGGTCTTCATAGATTTTGCTAAGCCTATTCAGCTCCTTTTGTATCAAAGTATTCTACTTTTACTAGGTAACCACAAAAGTTCTTGCTGATTTTATGTTGCCATAAAAGGAAGTGATAGAAGATATGCAAATGAGTGTAAAGTGTGGTCCAAAATTTGTCATGGGGTAGCAGGAAGGTTAGCCTGTATAAATACAGGGCTGTTGGGCATTCACATCAATCACATCTCGGGCAGAAGTGAAGACAAATGGAGGTATCGAAGGAGATGGTTAGGTGTTTTTTGCTTTATGGTTTCAAGGTACGCTTGTCAGCAGCAACTTCAAGTCGCCGAATGTGTCTTGCATTTGGGGATGATGCTGTGAATGAAGAACCGCAAAGCATTGGTTCCAGACATTCAGGTCAGGAGAATTTCTGATGAAGCTTTGAATAAATATTGAGAATCTTCGAATTTATTACCTACCCTTCTACAGATTATATGGTTAAGAATTGAACACCAAATTCATTTTATTGGATGCATTCACAATGCCCACCACCTGGACTAACTCTAAATAAAAGCTGAAAAAAATTAGAATTTGGGTCAACAGGCAGAGCTCTCTGGCCTAATTCGTCTAATATCATCTCAGAAAATACTTCGGTTTCATACACGTGAACTACTCTAAGTAAGGAATCAATCCCCTCCACATCTTCCTCAACATACCTTCCACTAACCAAAAGATAATTAAAGGCATGCCTCGAAAAGGGATCTAACCCACAGCCAAACCAATGTTGAGATTTTGATAGAAAAAGGATTTATTCCACATGCTCTGCAAGTTGGTGCCATCTCTTCCCCGATAGATGAAGCATGGCGTGAATACTGCGCATTCAAAAACAGGCGTTTGAGGAAGAGGGGTCCAGACAGAATTCAAGATGGCAGAGAGCAGGGAGTTCCACATTTCACCAATTGCAGTACAAAATGCTACTAGGACCAGAAAAAGGAACTCAGACTTATTTGCTCATAAGGACAATAAGAGAAAGCACCATAAAGACTCAGGCCAAGCATATGCAACAAAGCATGGTGTGGAAAAAGCAGCAAAATCTCAACCTCAAGCAGTAAGGAATTAGTGCGGGGAAAAGGGATCTATCCCACATTCCATTCTTTTGGTGCTTAAATGAAGCACTTCTAATTTAGGACTTTGATTTTTCTTTTTAGGCAAGGATATGTAAATGCAAATGTGATGGATTTGCAGACCTGACCCTTGAAACAAAGGTGTCCATGATGAGGGGGAGGGAGAGGGATCAAATACTGTGTCACGTCACGGTCACCTTGGGGTAGTCCAGAGTGTAGGAATAGGGCATGGTTGTTAGAGAGAGGGAATGGGGAGTCCATATGTTTATATTTATCCCAGTCCCAATAAGAGCCCCTTGGAGGGGGCACTTTTTCTGTACTTGTTTATCACAAAATAAATCGTGACATTTCTTTAAGGTCACTGATAAGATCATTTCCCTTTTATTTTATAAACCCCTTTCTCAGTCACATCAGTTCATTACTTCCCTACACTGTGGTTGTATGAGCAAGAAGAAAAAAACAATGGATAAAAACAAAAGTTTCCGAAATTTATATTCAAAATATAAAGAAGCATTCCCTAACAAGAAAGCATCAGAATTACAGAAAATTGCGATTGAATTGTGGAACCCAAGTAAACTTGAAGCCGACTTTAAAACCAAATTGAATGCGAAATTGACAGAGTTATCGAATATCACACAAAAAAAGAAATCAACATTGGCAATGTTTTGGGCAAACGTAAGTACCGGTATTTGTAATTTTTATCATCGATAATTTAAGCATTTTTCAGATGTAAAAAATCCGAAAGTTAATATATTTACCCAGAAAAATTTATTTTATTTAAAGAAATCAGATATCGGTTACAAATTTAACCGATTATTCGAATTTTCTTTTTAAATAAGTTAGGCCGTTATCAATAATTTTATTAAACACACGCTTATCGAGATTAATATAAAGATCAATTTAAATTGAATAGTTCCATGTTGCCGTATGAATTTATAATAGTGATAACTGGGTTTATTTCCAACAACATAGTTTTATTACCTTTTTTTTATTACTTTAATATCATTTTATTATTGACTTCCCATCCCATTGCACACCCACCCCTCTCTCCACACCTCACACTGATAAATCACTTTTATATGTAAAATGCCTTTTCCGTTTTGTTTCCGTCTGTTTTACTTGCTTCTTATTAATCTACTATATAATCTTAATTTATTATTCAAAATTTTATCTTGTTTTAATCAACTGCATAATGCTGTGACATCCACTACCCCTAGTTCAAGGACCCACGTCCCCCTCCAACAGGTAGGCGCCTGGGTTTGTGTGATGCCAAGAGTTCGAGGCCTAAAATGAGGTTGAAAACGACATGGAGATGAGGGGTCATACTTTTATTCACATTTACAGACACTAACAGGGTGCACAAAAAAAAACTCCATTAATCCAATGATAAGGTTTAGACTTACCGCAGTGCACTGCTCTCTTAAGGGCCCTTATTTTAAGCATGCATTAAATTATATCCCATAAGTACATTGTCTCAAAGTTCCTCGGTGTAGTCATATGGTGCGCATAACATGTTACTCACAGAATTACACCTGATTTAAACATGTGAGGTAGCAACCATGTGCATGGTAATCCGCTTAGTAAAGTACACCCAGAACCTCCGCATAAAGTATTCCTCTTATTAACGCTGCTCCAGCGCTCGGTGTTTCTTTTGTTACCACTGGTGGAGGAGAAACACAGAAACCCCCCCCTTGGCCGATTCTGAGTGCTCCAAATCAGCGAACTTGAAACCATACCAAAGAACAACACTGTCTGACATAAAGAACAGCTGTCCTAAAACTTTGCACTGGGGACGGCTACCTCACCTAAATTTATAATGCACTCCTGCATGCCACACCATATGATGACACCACATTTGTCTCATACATTAAAGAAATGCTTAACCTATACAATTATGTCTTCGATACATCTAAGGCAATTAACGGTTCCGTTCAACTTCGCTTAATGCACTGCAGTCAATATCGTCCAACCTTGTAGGGGAAGTTTTTATGTGGTGCATAAGACTTTCTACATGAAGGAGGCTATCGTCAAACGTGATTCCCATGGTCTTTTAAAAAAAGAATCAAGTGCACTCACTAACTATAACGCTTTACTTCCGAGGGAAATTCATCTCCGAGAGTCCTTGACGCATTCCTAGTGTGCATGAAGAAATGTCAATGTCGCCATGTCCTTGTGTTCGATTAGTCCAACAGACTTCAAATTAAGCCTCCCAACTTTCTACGTACATTGCTGAGACATATTTGCCGAACTTGTTAAGAAGCTTATACAGCTAACATTGTTTGAAGAATGTTTTCAATCATGTTTACATCCTCTCTTTATCCATAAAAATAATATATTTTTTTTTAACTTAACAATCCCCTTCGGCCCCAGCAGAAAAGTAAAGTCAAAGAGACTAAACCCTAAACGTTCCACACTTAACAACAAAAAAATATTATATATTTTTTATTATGACATCATGCCACAGACCAAAACAATGCTCTGCCAAACAACTTCAATTAGCTTAGCAACAACAACGACACAAGGTAATTAAAATAAATACACTACAAACAACGAAAACAACGCCACAGAGAGGGAACAATCACATTATAACCAATACACGCACAAAACAATCAATCACGCAACAATACCTGATTTAAATAATGAAGAGCTGATAGACGAAACAGTAATATTCTCTTAAATAATCTTAATCTTACAACAAAAATGAATGCCTTGTATTTGCATTAAAATTAATTTTAATCACCAAAAGAAAAAGAATAGTAACCTCTGCCGGACCCATGTAACATTAACTGACATGGAATGTCACATACGCCCGACAAAAGCCTCGAACTAACCATTCCCGGGTTAAGTTCGAGAAACATATTTGCTTAAGTAAAAAACACGATCACAACTTCAAAACTTAACTACATCAACATTACAACAAACATTCACTTAATACAAACACCCAGCTTATCCAAACGACAATAGAACCACTAAAATTAAAAACACAACAACATATACATCTCTCAAGGCCTCATGCACCACCCTACATCCAATACCACTACACAGGTACTCAATGCTCCCATTAGTTATCACTTAAACATCGTTCCCCTGTTTAGACTTAAATAATCAAGATGTGGACGCCTACGCAAATTATACCTTTTATCCCTCTCAGCACTTGGTTCCTGATTTATGTGACTCTCATTTGAACCACTTTCAATGGCTTCGCCCGCATCACTTTGCGATGCGCTTAGGCGATCACCACCTCGGAGAAACCTATGTGGAATATCACACTCCTCATCTGAGTCTAATTCAGATGACCCTTCACCGCCTATTCTATGTTCCTTTTGCTCCTTTCCCCCCTTCTTGTTTTTAGTTGCCCTGGGACCATCATCAGTATAAAGTTTCTTCAGCCGATCATTTGATCTCGTTTTTTGATGCCCTCAATTCTATATACGACGTCACTTGTTTTTTGTATAATCCTGAATGGTCCAAAGTACTTGTAGGAGAATTTTCTCTTTTTTCCTCCCTTCCTCAACAACCATACTCGTTCCCCAACCTTAAATTCTCGTATCCTACGTCCCCTATTAATTTTTCTCAATTTCATTTGTCGTTGCTTAATGTCAAACTCTCCCACCTCTTGCCTTACTTTCATCATCCTAGCCACGAGATCTGATCTATATTCTTCAACAAGATTCATTTGTTGTCCCGGGATGATGCTCCCTACATCTGGATGATGCTCCCTCGGCATAGTGGGGTCGAACCCATATAGTAGGTAGGCTGGACTCTCTTTAGTTGCTTCATGCATGCTGGTACGCATGGAAAACAATGCAAAATCTAGCATGTCATCCCATTTTCTAGCATGGTTTTGACACAAAGCCGCAATCGTTTCACATAAAGTTTTGTTGCACCTCTCGGCTAGCCCATTAGAGGTCGGCCTATAAGCCGTAGTTAATTTGTGCTGAATGTTTAAGTCCTCACACATTTTTCCGAATACCTCTGACGTAAAGTTAGTGCCTCGATCGGTAATAATTTGTTGGGGTACCCCATACCTGCATACTATATGCTTGATTACTGCTTTATCTGCAGTTTGATCTCTCATATGCCACAGCTTCTGTAAAACGGGTAAGGACATCTGTCATTACAAGGATATATTTGTTCCCATGGGAAGATACCTGTGTTGGACCAACCATGTCCATCACCAATTTTTGAAACGGGTAGATAGCTCCCACCCCTTGCTGCCATGGCGCCTTAATAATATTTTTTTTAGCCCTTTGGCAAGGAACACACATTTTGATTATCTGCTGAACATCTTTTTTCATCCCCGGCCAAAAATACCATTTCTGCAGCTTGTGGAGAAGCACACTGACCCCCCGATGCCCTCCCAAAGGACCCTCGTGATGACCTTTAATTAGTTCCACCCTTAAAGATTCTGGTATAACTATCCTTCCCACCGAACTGTTGGAGCCCACCTTTCTCCACGTTAATAATCCCCCTGCCACCGATAGATTTCCTCCATATTTACTGACCTCTGGGTTACCTTTCAACATCTGTACCAAATCTTCCACCCATGGATCCGCCTTCTGAGCTTGCATCAGTTTCTGAAACAAGCCCTGGTCCCCAATAGTTACTATAGTCTCATTACATTGCCTTGACAAGAGATCGGGAACAGCATTGAGCCTACCACTAGTGTGTTGATATGTTAGTGAAAACTCTTCCAGAGTTAGAGCCCATCTTAAAACGCGTTGATTAGCATCTTTCATTTGTTTGATGAAGGTGAGTGGCTGATGATCTGTGACAACTTTGGTTGGAAAACCTAAGATAATGTGTTTAAAAAATTTCACAGACTTAACTATAGCTAACGCCTCCTTCTCAATGATAGAGTAGTTTAACTGGGCACCTTGTAGCTTACTGCTTTAGTATGCAATAGGTCTCAATGCTCCCTCAACCGCTTGCTGCAAAACTGCTCCAATGGCATGGGCTGAGGCATCCGTTGCAAGCACAAATTCCTTATGATAGTTGGGTGCTATCAAAACCGGCGCTCTACTGATCAGTTCTTTGACCCTATCTAATGCCTTCTGGCATTCATTATCCCAGTTAAACTTCACCCCCTTTCTCGTCAAACCAGTAATCGGGGTCAATAACTTGGAGAGTTCCTTAATGAAAGGTCTATAGAAATTTATAGTTCCAACTAAAGCCCTCGTTTCTTTTATACACGTGGGGTTTCTTAAAGCCATAATTGCCTTAACATTTAATGGGTCTGGTTGGATTCCTTGTGGCGTAACCACATGTCCTAGATAATGCACTTCCGGGGCACAAAACTTACACTTGGATGGCTTAATTATTAATCCTTTAGATCTAAATTTCGTGAACACCCACTTAATTAACTCTAAGTGCTCTTCAAACGACTCCGTCGAAATCAATATATCATCTTGGAATGCATGTATGTTATTGCCCATCCTTTCCTGTAAGGTGAGCACCACATATCTTTGAAAGAGGTGCGACAAATTCCTTCCCCCCTGAGGCAACCTCGTTAGTTGGTACTTGCCCCAGGGTGTTTGAAATGCATAACATTCTTTTAATGATGATTCGAGCGGAATTTGAAAGAAACCATTATTCAAATCTATGACTGTAAAAAATTTGTGCCCTTGTAGTTCCTCAAATATGTCCTTCACAACCGGGGCTGGAAAGTCCAACGGATTTGTGCACAGGTTCACCTTCCTGAGATCTAGCGTGATCCGAATCTCACCACTCTTTTTGGGGATAATATGAACAGGAGAGTTCCAGGCACTTACACTGGGTTCTATAATACCCGCAGCCTCAAGCTCATTAAGCTTTTTGCGATATGGTTCCCTGTACATATGTGGTATCGTGTATTGTCGGACGAATACTGGTTTAGACTTTTCTATAGTATATTCAGCTTTATAGTCCTTAACCCCCTTCACACATACCACTTCATCAGAGAAACGATCTGAAAATTCATAGATTACATTTTCAATCATCCATCTTTTCTCTTGAATCAACTCCCCAATTTGCAGACCTTGTATTGGTCTACATATTTCAATAAAACAAGAGTGCCTTATGCTCATCGTGCTAGCCCCAAGAATTACTACACCTCTCAAACTAACTCAGGCATTCGTCCCCTCTGACACCAAAATCCTACCACACCAAACAATATCCCAACCCCAGCTCCATGCCTATGTCAATCTCGAGACTCCGGAAATGCCGGATTTTAGGCCCCACATCGGGCGCCAAATGTGACATCCACTACCCCTAGTTCAAAGACCCACGTCCCCCTCCAACAGGTAGACGCCTGGGATTGTGTGATGCCAAGAGTTCGAGGCCTTAAATGAGGTTGAAAACGACATGGAGATGTGGGGTCATACTTTTATTCACATTTACAGACACTAACAGGGTACACAAAAAAAAAACTCCATTAATCCAATGATAAGGTTTAGACTTACCGCAGTGCACTGTTCTATGTACCTTAAGGGCCCTTATTTTAAGCATGCGTTAAATTATATCCCATAAGTACATTGTCTCAAAGTTCCTCGGTGTAGTCATATGGTGCGCATAACATGTTACTCACAGGTTGTCGAATTACACCTGATTTAAACGTGAGGTAGCAACCATGTGCATTGTAATCTGCTTAGTAAAGTACACCCAGAACCTCAGCATAAAGTATTCCTCCTATTAACGCTGCTCCAGCGCTCGGTGTTTCTTTTGTTACCACTGGTGGAGGAGAAACACGGAAACCCCCCTTGGCCGATTCTGAGTGCTCCAAATCAGCGAACTTGATACCATACTAAAGAACAACACTGTCTGACATAAAGAACAGCTGTCCTAAAACTTTGCACTGGGGACGGCTACCTCACCTAAATTTATAATGCACTCCTGTATGCCACACCATATGATGACACCACATTTGTCTCATACATTAAAGAAATGCTTAACCTATACAATTGTGTCTTCGATACATCTAAGGCAATTAACAGTTCGGTTGTTTTGAACTATCTGACCAGAGCTTGCGATGCGTTTTTCTCCTTTCATTTCTATTGTTGCTCCTGCGTTTTTTCCTCCTTTCAAATTCAATTGTTGGGTGATTTTATGGCTGTGGTGTTTCTTATGTTTGGCGCGAAGTGATATCACATATTTGGTGTTTCTGGTAGCGGACTTTTATTGTCTTTGGTTGTGAAGTGGCTTGTTTCTGGATTTAGGCGTTGGAAGGCGTGTTTTTGCCGTTTTTCCCCGTCGTGCTGTAGCTGTTGCCATCGCAACCACACATAATTAGCATGTCGCGGTGGTTTCGAGCTATTTGTGGATTTCTGATTTTCTCTTTTTTTGCTTTCTGGATGATTAGCCATTGTCGAAAGGAACCATGTCTTAAAGGTAAGCCAGCATTTTTTGAGCGTTCTGGTGTTGGGTTAGGTTAACTGAGGTTGGGTTAACTTAGGTTTAACTATAAAATGAGTTCCCGTAACTTTCTGGCAGCCATTTCTGTGACCACTAAAAAATACGGATCATTAGCCTCCTGTAACCGGCCGAGGGGAAATCAACTGCCCCCTGTAACCAAATAGGTTGGGGTATATATCAATTATTTACCCCCGGAGGGGGACGTCCCAGACAGAACGCCGAAGGCATTCGAGTAACGGAAAACAGTGACCAATGAGCGACTTGAGGCGCGAAGCGCCGAGAGTGGTAAAAGTTTGTAAAATTTAAAGGTAGTTTTTTTCCACAGATTAAGGAGAAAACATTAAAAATTTGTTTTTCTCCTTAAATTTGTGTTTTTTTCCTTAGATAACCTCTCTTAATATACGGTGGGTCGTTCATCACTGGAACTACTGAAAAAAGCGCAGCTTCCTGAACAATCGACGGGAAAGAAAACGCGCGCCAACAATTGAAATGAACAAACGCGAAAAACGAAAAACGCCGTGGTCATATAGTTTAATTTAACCAACAGTTCCGTTCAAGTTCGCTTAATGCACTACAGTCAATATCGTCCAACCTTGTAGGGGAAGTTTTTATGTGGTGCATAAGACTTTCAACATGAAGGAGGCTATCGTCAAACGTGGTTTCCATCGTCTTTTAAAAAAAGAATCAAGTGCACTCACCAACTATAACGCCTTACTTCCGAGGGAAATTCATCTCCGAGAGTCCTTGACGCATTCCTAGCGTGCATGAAGAAATGTCAATGTCGCCATGTCCTTGTGTTCGATTAGTCCAACAGACTTCAAATTAAGCCTCCCAACTTTCTACATACATTGCTGAGACATATTTGCCGAACTTGTTAAGAACGAGTTCAATTAGTTATTTGCCGAATTCAATTAGCTTAGCAACAACAACAACACAAGGTAATTAAAATAAATACACTACAAACAACGAAAACAACGCCACAAAGAGGGAACAATCACATTATAACCAATACACGCACAAAACAATCAATCACGCAACAATACCTGATTTATATAATGAAGAGCTGATAGACGAAACAGTAATATTCTCTTAAATAATCTTAATCTTACAACAAAAATGAATGCCTTGTATTTGCATTAAAATTAATTTTAATCACCAAAAGAAAAAGAATAGTAACCTCTGCCAGACCCATGTAACATTAACTGACATGGAATGTCACAATGCTAAGAGTAATTTTGATTGTTTTTTTATAATATTGTCTTTTATATAATTATATACTTTTATCAATAACTTCATTAATATATACTTATTGTTTTGTTTTTTTCTTGGTTACCTTTATCCTTATCTTTGGTAGCAATAAATCAATCCATCAATCAATCAATCAATCAATCAATACTTACACCCTCCACACCCATTATTGGTATTGATGAAAGATAGGAAAGAAAAGTCCGCAGCCTGGATTCGAACCGGGACCCTTAGCCTGGTTCGAATCCAGGCTGCGGATTTTTTTTTCCTATTTTTCACCAATAATTTGGACAGCTGAGGTTGGCGTACAATAACTCTCACTGAACATCATATGATTTATTCATTATTAGTATCTGGTTACTATGGTTAATATTGTTAATATTAATGTTATTATTATATTGTTATTATTGTTATTATTAATAATATTATTAATGACGACAGTGAAATATGATACCCAGTATATTCCTAAAATTTGGAACGCCTACTTACCGAAGACACAGATTATTTATTAACCATATGTATAGTCTGTAAACATTTATTAGAGATATGTATAATTATAGACCCTCATGAATATTTTTATAATAATAATTTTTATTTTTTTATTATTATTTTTTGTCAAATATTTATTATTATTATTATTATTATTATTATTACTAGCAGACCCGGCGAACTTTGTACCGCCTTACAGTCAATGAATGTCATGTTAACTTTTAGCTAAACTTAATTTATGATTTTATTAATATAATAAAATGAATACAAAAAATTTATTAGGTTCAATAGTTTATTAGGATAATATAGATAAAGAAAATAAAAATTCAATAAAAGTACAAAATTCAAGTACTTCAAGCCGTGTCAGCAAGACATTTGCTTTATTGTAGCTATGTTTTTTGCTGCATGGGTTGCACTCGAGTTGATTCTCTTCAGTGAAGCACCTTGTGATATACTATAATTTTCGTTTTCTTATCAGGCGCAAGAACAAATAAAGCGGGTGGTTTGCCGACACGTGAACATGCCACGTACAATTGACTATGAGAAAAACATGCATTTTCTAGATTCAGACCACAAACACTCAAGGATTGGCTTTGTGAATTGTTAATCGTCATGGTGAATGCAAGACAAATTTAAAGTTGACTTCGTTTAAACTCAAAGGGCATATCTGTTGGGATCATCGGAATCCTCGGAATGAGAACTTCCTCACCTTTGAATTTTAGTATCGTCGCGTAAATCACATTGACCATCAGTTTTCTTATCAGCAAACGCGTTCTATTCCATAGTTTTGGTTGGTTTAGATTTCGAAGCATGATGACTACCGACCCCTGAGTGGAAGTCCCTTACCGTGGGTCAGGGGTTTGGATGCTTCAGGGATTCTGTGAGCAATACTGGTTGCAGTACTGCTACTTTAAGGTCACCCTTACCAAAAAGGTCATGGTTGAGAAGTGAGACGAAGAGTATCCAAACAAACATATATCTCATGATGTCGACGACTGAGAGAATTCATACTGCATCGAGTGTGGCGCAGGTTAAAGTTACCCGCGTTTGGGAGTTAGGCAGAGGCTCTCGTTCGAAAAATAATCGACAGTCTCCCGGCTGTTATCTCAGAGCAATGCCTCCGAGAAGCCCCAACAGTGCACTCGCTATGCGCTTGGGGAAACGGTCGGGGGCAGCGCATGCCTTTAACCAGGAGGAGAAACGGGTAAAGCGACAACGGGAACGGGTGCTGTCAATCGGCACTTGGAACATATTCTCCATGACAGGAAAGGAATCAGAGTTAGTGGAGGAAGCAAAACGGTATTGACTGGATATCATAGGTATTACCTCTACGAAACGTCCGGGTTCTGGAACTGTAGACTTAAGAGGGTGGAAGCTTTTCTACTCTGGTGTCGACTCTAACATGACTGCCCAGGCGGGAGTGGGGATACTCACAAGTCCCCAGCTAGCAGATTATGTTGCAGATTGGACCACCTTAGGTGGAAGACTGTGTCTCCTGAGGCTTCAGATAGGGAAACGGTCTCTCTCTCTATTCGCTGCATATGCTCCGAATGCAGTCACAGAGTACCCACTTTTTCTAGATGAAATTGATGCTGCTCTTAGCAGGAGAGGGAGTGCAGATTCTGTCATCCTGGTGGGCGACTTCAATGCACACGTAGGAGCTGATGACCAAACGTGGAAAGGCATGATTGGGAGGAATGGTGACCCCGATTTAAATGCGAATTAGAGGTGCTTGTTGGATTTCTGTTGCAAAAATGGATTTCTCATCACAAACACCTTCTTCCGGCACAGGGATGTCCATAATTATACCTGGTACAGGGATGCAATGGACCAGAAGCCAGTGATTGAATTTGTAATCGTTTCAGCCGACTTATTCCGATCAGTATTAGATACTCGTGTGAGAAGAGGGGCAGAACTATCATCTGATCACCACCTTGTTGTCTGCACTTTGCAGTTCTCTGAACCCATGCCAACCATGCGAAATTCTAGGTTCAGACAAACTTGGCGCATCAAATGGGAGGCATTGGAGGATAGAGCTGTGAGGAAGATCTTTGCCGATAACATACCTTCAAGTTTCAAAGAACTACCCAGTGATCAGGGTACTGTTGAAGACGAGTGGCAGTTGTTTAAAACTGCTGTGATTACTTCAGCTGCATTGTGCTGTGGTCGTAAGCGGCTGAGTGTGGCGCAGGGCGGTGAGAAAAGAACTGCATGGTGGAACGGTGAAGTCCAAGAAGCTGTCAAGACAAAGAAGGAAGCCTATTTGCTATGGCTTGCAAATAAGTCAACTTCGAGTCGAGCGCGGTACACAGAGGCGCGAAAAGCTGCAGCAAAGACAGTATCAACAGCTAAAGCCCAGGCCTGGGAGAAGTTCGGGGAGAAATTGGAGGCAGAAAAAAACAATTAGGACTATGGTTCGGCAAACAAGGTATTCTGGCAGACTGTGCGCTGCCTTTGTGGAAAGAAGTGTCTTTCATCACAAACTATTCAGAGTTCAGATAGGAGGCTTCTGAAAACGGAGGAGAGCCTGTTGTATTGGTGGAAGGAATACTTTGCATCTCTTCTTAATCCGGTGACAGCAACAACTGAAACACATGAGGTGCACCTTGGAGTGGAGAACAGTCACTGTAGTATCACTGAAGCAGAAGTCACATGGGCAATTAAGTCCCTGAAGACTGGCAAAGCTGCAGGTGATGACGAAATCCAGTCCGAGATGTTAAAGGCCTTAAATCAGGATGGTATTCTGTGGCTGACTCGAGTATATCAGGTTGCTTGGATATCTGGACAGGCCCCTAAGCAATGGCAGACAGGATCCCTATCTTCAAAAAGGGAGATCAGAGAGATTGCAACAACTATCGAGGCATCTCTTTGCTCAGCATTCCCGGGAAAGTGTACGCTCAGTGTCTGGAGAAGAGAAGTCTGAAAATAGTCGACTCCAAACTGTCGGGGGAGCAGTGTGGTTTCCGACCTGGCCGAAGCACGACGGATCACATATTTGCTCTAAGACAAATCTTTGAAAAATCCTGGAAGTATGCAAAACAGGTCTACGCTTGCTTTGTAGACCTCGGAAAAGCATATGACAGAGTTCTTCGGGAGAAGCTCTGGCAAGTGATGCAAGAGTATGGAGTGGATGGGCCATTACTGGTTGCTATCATGTCTCTGTACGAAAGCTCTGAGATGTGTGTCCAAATAAATGGCATTAAGTCAAGACCATTCACCGTAGGTGTTGGACTCTGCCAAGGGTGCGTACTGTCGTCCCTCTTGTTCATTATCTTTATGGACTGGATAGACAGGGGCAGCCGAGGCGATGAGCGTATTTGTGTGGGTGACTGCCTGGTGGAGAAGTTGGTCTTTGCTGACGACCTTGTCCTACTTGGGTCTCTCGCACGAACTTTCAGTATGCACTAGACTGGTTTGCAGCGAAATGTGAAGAAGCTGAGATGAAGATCAGTATGGCTAAAACCAAGGACCTGGTCCTTTCAAGACAGCCTGCTCAGTGCGCTTTCCATGTTAGGGGAGCCTCATTGAGACAGGTGGAGAAATTCAAGTATCTCGGGATTGCATTCACGAGTGATGGACAGCAGGAGAAAGAATTGGATGCTCGGATCGGTGCAGAAAGATGTGTCAGACGCGACCTGCGGCGATCCGTGGTAAAGAAACGCGAGCTGGGTAACAAAGCCAAGATCTCCGTCTTCAAATCTATCTTTGTCCCCATTCTCACCAATGGTCATGAGGCTTATGTAATGACCGAAAGAGTGCAATCGCGGGTACAAGCAGCCAAAATGAGATTTCTGAGAGGTATGGCAGGTGTTACCCTACTAGATAGAGTGCACAGCAGCACAAAAAGGGAGTCTTTAGGTGTTGAGCCGCTACTTCTCCGCATTGAGAGATCTCAGTTGCGCTGGTATGGCCACGTGATATGGATGCCGCAAACTGGTCTTCCTAGGCAGTTGTTATTTTCCAAGCCGGTAGATAAGAGACCAAGGGTTCGGCCTAGAACCAGGTGGCTAGACTATATGGAAAATCTGGGTTTGAGTCGCTTGGGTATTACCAGGGAGGACATGCACCCGATGGCAGAAGACCGCCATCGCTGGAAATCCTCCACAGAGCTGCTGCCCCCGCGACCCTAATGGATAAGCGGGTTTGAAAAGAAAGTAAGTAAGATGACTACCGAGCCAACTTTCAGTTGTAAATTGTGCGGTGGTAAGCCAGGTACATCCAAGGTATTTAGAAATTGAGTTGGACAGTTAGTGGCTTCGTCTTATTTTGTTACACAGTCTGTCACGCAGAAATTTGATAGTTTGCAGTGGAAGATTAATGCTACGGTCCAAAAAGAAACTAAAGACACAGATAAACAGTATTGTGATTTAAAGAAACTTATTTATTTAACCACAAAGTAAATAAGTTAAGCAACGTACCCTCTAACACGAGGGTAACGGGTGGGTGCAAAGACCCCAAAGTAATTAAATTAGGAATAATTCCCAAGAACTTAAAGGGAATTATAATAAAAAAAAGAGCTGATAAATATTATCTTACAAAGACTCGTGGCCTAGCAAAGTACTGAGGCCTAAGCATAATCAATGCATGAACACATTCATTTTAACAAATATGACTTACGCTTGTAGCTTAAGATACAAAATAAAAAATTATTTAAGTGCGAAAATTTAGAGTCCATAATTTCCGGAGTAACTCCAAGAATGCTCCTCTCATCCGAACTGGTATTCAATCCCTTAATCAGTCCAGTCTGCTGAACACCTCGCTCGCTGGCTTGGCTGGCTTGCCAAATAGTGAGGAACGGAAAAATTTGCCTACCGTAAAGAAAACGGCAACGCAAAGCGTACGAGGCTCCGCTGCGGGCGGCACTATAACGAACAAAAAGAATTGGGTCTGAAATATGAAATTTCTGCTTAAAGAAAACTCTTACATTATGCATTGTTTATAGGACAATAAATAAATATAGAACAGGGCTCTAAGGTGACGACTCCATTCTTGACAAGCATAAGGTTGAGCAGACTAAAAGGGAATAATAGGGAGAGTAGTGGACCTACCTGAATTATGGGCCAAGATAGCCGAGGCCTTCCGCAGCGAAGGCTCTTATCGTCCACGGAGCTACGAGGCGTAATGGCTCGCAGCTGGCGTCCGTGAGTGTGGCGAAATCCTCTCCGAAAATTCGCACTGCTTCCTTAGGAAGTCCGTCAACCACCAGTTCTTGCCACTGAGGTCGTGAAGACGTTGTACAGTAAACCAGTCACATTAACCTCTGAGAAGGTGACCTGCTGTAGTAGGGCACTGGTGAAGCGACTCACTACGCTGGCTGCTAATGGTCAGATCCCTTGTCGGTGCGAGACTTCTCCTTGTACGGCGTGGGCTCCGGACTCCGTTGCCTCCGATATAGCTAACGATGATAGCACGCACAGTCGGTCGTCGTCTATCCGCTGAAGCGATATCCGCCAGTCGTTTTCCTTGGGCCGAGTCCCACTGTAAAAGTCTGGAGCATTTATATTATCATTAAATATTTCGCTCCCTCGATGCCGTTGGCTTCTTCTGCCACCCTTCTCCCTCCCGAGAGAATCTATTTCTCCCCTAAATGCAAGCTGAGAATTTCAAGTCTTAAACTCATGGAGATTTTCGCCCTTACGGTTCAAGTTCGGGACCACTTCTCCTCTATTTTTATTATTCCCGCGCTAAGCTGTCGTCACCACGCCCTCTACACCACGACGCTCCCGCTGCGCGCTTTTTCCATTACTCCTATGGAAAATTCCTCTCTTTTGCCACCTGTTGCTTATTTTCCCAATAGATGGCATCTCACCTTCTTGTTCGGGGCAGACGACGCTCTCGCGCTCGCATCTTTCATCTCCATCAAGGCTCTCGCCATCATCGCTGCGTGACAATCTTCCCCGCCGCCAATGCGGATTTACCTGTTTAAGTCTATTTCGCTTTCTCTTGGGTAAATACCGCGAAAGGGCGTCCGCAATAATATTGTGGGAGGCCTTGATATATCTAAGTTCTAAATCAAAGTCCAGGATATACTGCAAAACGAAGGCCTGGAGGCGAGATAACTTTGGTTGAGTGAAGCAGATGGGCCACTGACTTGTTATCAGTGTAAATTGTGGATTTGACCTGCTGAAGATATTGCCTCCAATGGCGCGCGGCCATACTGCTGTGTTGCTACAGCCCCTATAGCATCTTCGGAGGCATCACAGAGTATATATAGCGGCTTTTTGGGATCAAATATTTTAAGTATAGGCGGTGCCATAAAGCACGCTTTAATTTTTTCAAAGGCGGTTTGTTGCGCTTTCCCCCATAAGAATGCTCTCTCTTTTTGTAGTAGTTCGAATAATGGGCCTGCCACCTGGGCATAATTTTGAATGAACCCCCGATAGAACTGCGCATTTCCCAGGAAGGCTCTTAACTGTCTAAGATCCTGTGGCCTCGGCCAATCTTTAATTGCTTTAACTAACCGTTCCTCGCATCCTTTTCCCTTTGCTGAAAACGAAAATCCTAAATAGTCAACTCGCTTTACTCCAAATACGCACTTGCCCTGTTTTAGGAAAAATTGGTGCTCTTTTAGGCGCTGTAATACATGCCTCGTACGTTTGCGCAACACTAACACGTCGTCAAAGTAGATGATCGCTTCTTTATTAGAAAGTCCCCACAATGCCTCATTCATGGCTTTCATAAAAGTAGACGCAGCCCCCTTGAGTCCAAACGGCATGACTTTAAACTCGAAGGATCCCAAGGGGGTCTTGAAAGAGGTAAACTTCATGTGTGCTGCCTTGACTCTTATCTGATGATAGGCTTGCAAGATATCTAACTTAGTAAAATATCTTGCTCCTTTTAATTTATCAAATAAGGAATCTACACGCGGGATTGCATAATTATTCCCAAATGTGACCTTATTGAGTTTCCGATAGTCAACACACATGCGAAGTTTGCCGTCTTTCTTTGCTACAAATAACACAGGTGAAGAGAACGAAGAGGTAGACGGCCTAATTAAATGCTTACGTAATAATTCGTTAATGATGGCTTCCAATTCCTTCTCCTCATCTTCAGATAGGGGATATAGGGGCGAGTTAAATGGTGCGAATGACTGCTCCAATATAATCTCATGTTGTGTCGCCCGTTTGGGAGGTAGCCCCTTGGGAAGCTCTTCACGGAACAAATCTTGCTATTCTTGAATAATGGGCTGAAATGAATCACGAATAAAGGCGCTATTATAACTCTCTTCCTTCCCTTCCTTAACTCTAGCAAAAACGGCGTAAACTGGTACCTCGGGCTGTCGCTCCAAAATAAGGCATAGCTCGCCAGCTGACAAAAGATTCATTTCTTCTTCTCTCCATTGGGGCAGCCAAATTTTCTGTCCCTTGTGTAAAATGGCACACTTCTTTATATCCCAATTGAATTGAATTTTATGCCGTTGAATCCACGTCATTCCTAAAATTAAGTGGTACTTGTCTAGCTGTACCACGTTGAAATTAACCTTAGCTTCATATTTGCCGCTTTTGAGCAGTACAAAGTCCGCTGCTTTCTTTATCGGAGTGGCTTGCCCATCCGCAAATGCGGCCGACTTACTCTGACTAGAGATGTCGGTTAGCTTCAGCTGCAATGAGTGGGCGAGTTCTTCATCTAAATAATTCTCCCAAGCACCGGTATCAATAAGAGCTTTACAAACTTTACCTTTAATGACTACTTTGACTACGCACAATTGATTACACACACTCTTATGTACGATATTAATTTGCTCTTTTGTTGAAGCTGGCTTTTTCTTTTTATCGCGACAAAATCGGCTTATATGCCCAAAGCGTACGCAATTAAAACAATTTATATTGCGTTTTCTACTAGGGGTACGGTCCCCTCTTTTCTCATTTACTGAATCAACCTGCATGGGTTCAACGAACGAATGTTCCTGCCCGTCATGTGGTCGATACCAGCGTTCGACATAAGCTATTGCTTCTTCCAGGGAGATGCCCGATTTCATTTTAAGATGGGCTGCCACTTTATCTGGGACGGCCTGAATAAGAAAATAAAATTTCTCGGATTGAGTTGAATCTATCAACCCATTTCTCAAATGTCGAAATTTGGTTATAAAGTCACTGACACGGCCTCCTTTTAACTTGAATTTTTGTAACTCCACTCGTCTCGTCATTTGAGTCTGACCCCCCGAGAACGCATTTATCAACAGCTCCGAGAATTGAGCCCACGTTAAGTAACTCAACTGGCCGCCGCACCTTTTAGGTAAGCTGGCACAAACTGCACGCACGATTCGAGGGGAACATTTTTACAGGCGGTCACTAACGCAAATTGGTCTAAAAACGCCTCTGGATCTTCCTTAGGCGTACCCGAAAAGTACGGGAATTGAATACTTCCAACCGCGGCTTGCATGAGATCAGTTTTTAACCTCTGAACCGCTTGAATTAATAAACCCATGGGAAGCGGGACGTCCATGATTGAAGATGGCTGATTAGCTCTGATCAAAGCTTCTTAATTATCCCGCCGTGAAATTTTTCTACAACGAACCAAAATTAATGGATAACTCATTATTACAGGCAAACTAACTGCGAACTATAATTTTAATATTAAACTCTAAAACTAAAAAAAAAAATCATTTTTTTTCTTTTTTTCTTTTTTTTTTTTTTTTTAAAAACGCCTACGCCCTAATTTGCCTATATGGCACAATACTGTATAAAACTGACGTAAGTTACGCTTTAACTTCTCTTCGCTACCATGCTTTTAGAGAATAGTAAAATAAAAAAAAACAAACCAAAAGTTCTACGCCAGTTTGCCTTGAACAACGCCACTACGACCGACGCTGAAAAACAGACTTAAAAACCCGCTGATTAGCCTATACAGACGCAACGCCGACACTTAACTCTAATGCACTTAAGAGCTCTGCCCCGAAATGAGGGGAGAAGGGAAAAAAAAATTTTTTTTCCTTTGGCATACACTCAGCTCGACTTCTATAAACTTCACAAAACTGGCTTCGAATAGCCAGTACACCACCCAGAATTAACCCCGAAATTTCAAAAACGGGTGGGTTCGGGTGGGAAAAACAAACAACTCTGTAGGCCGAAAACTTTAACCACGCTCGCTACCAGGCGCAATACTGTATAAAACTGTGTCACGCAAAAATTTGATAGTTTCCAGTGGAAGATTAATGCTACGGTCCAAAAAGAAACTAAAGACACAGATAAACAGTATTGTGATTTAAAGAAACTTATTT
>JAHWFO010008810.1:856991-878636 GCA_023313115.1 Rhysida immarginata
ATAACTTCTCTTTTGTGTATCTTAAAAAGTTTTGTATTTATTCTATTTTATTCTACTGGCCATTACGTCCTTTTTCTCATTGGCCCCCTTGCTTTTTATCCTATTGGTTCTTGTATGTATTTACGCTCATTGCTTGTACCACTGTTCTGTATATATAAAGGCTTGCATGCCTCTTGCTGTATATCCTTGACAAAGCCGGGAATAAATGGCGAAACTAGTTGGAACTCCTGATGTCCCTCTGTTATACTGTAAGGCCACCACCTGTTTAGTTAATAGGAACAGTATTATGATCCATCCTTCCACCGATATGAACAATGTAAAGTTAAATTGTGAATAAGGTAAAAATTACGAGAAAAGTTCAACAATGTCAGATATGCATTTCTCCTGCATTCGGAACATTGGTGATCTGCGAGCATGGATCTTTCGCTTATGTGATGGGTGGAAAGGTGGATTATTCTTAATATGACGCGTGGGAACGCGAAAGTAAACTTGTCCGAGTAGACAGGAGTCGTTATCTTTTCCACTGACGAGTTTCTTTATAAACTTGTGGTCGGCTAGGCGTCGTCTTTCTTCAAGTGACTGAAGTACAATTTGACAGGTATCCCCAAATCTATTCCGAATAAAACGTTTGAAAATTGATTGGACCTGCTCCAGTCGCATAGTCTGTTCCAGTGTATAACCATTCCAGTCTTCTGAGCAAAACATCAAAATTGGAATCATCAGTGAATTATAGAGTCTTAGAAAGGTGTTGAGCTCTTTGAAGCTACTGCTGTTGCGCATGATCATGCCTAGGATACGAGTGGCCTTTAGTCTAATGTTACACGTGTGTTCATTGAAATCCAGCTTGCTGTCTAAGGTAACACCTAAGTCACGGACTGTAGAGAGCGCTCGAAGATTGGTGTTAGCAATTTTGTACACTGTAATGAATGGATTTGTCTTGTTTGTGAAATGACAAAAACAACACTTGGAGGTATTCAGATTAAGGCCATTGGATTGACTCCAACTAACCAGTCTGTCAAGGTCTTGCTGTAAGCTGACAGAATCTCTATAGCTATTAATACGGTGATACAATTTTGTGTCATCTGTATAGAGCAGCAGCTTCGATTTCTTAATGACTAAAGGCAAATCAGCCGTGTAGATAGAAAACAGAAGAGGGCCGAACACCGAGCCTTGAGGTACCCCCTTGACTGGGTAGTATGGGGCAGTAAGATTGAACTTGACATGTGCGTGATGAAAGGTAGCTTTGCATTAAATTCCCGAAAACCCTATCAATGCCTAGTATTTTGAGTTTGTGGATGAGGATGGCGTGGTCAACCATTTCGAAAGCTATAGAATAGTCTAGATAGATGACATCAGTTTGGCCACAGCATTCGTACTCATTAAAACAGTCACCTAGAAAAGTTATTAAGTTCGTCTGGACTGAACGCCCCGGGATAAAACCATGTTGGGCAGTGAATTAATATACAGTTGAGAACGCAGTAATCCGGTGTAACCTGCTTTCAGTAAATGATTGAGGCCACATTCAACATGTAACTAATTTTAGTAACGATTAAAGACTTGTTAACTTGTGTCTTCGTGTCTAATTTCGTATACGAATATTGCATAGAGCGTCATTCCATGCTGGTAGTGACCTTTTGAACTAATTTTTTTTTGGTGAGTATGAACTTCCCATGCCGTCTTGTTAAATACTACCAAATATTATAGCTTTTGGTCCAGTACTTTTTTTATGGCCATGTCAGTGTGGAACTTTAATTATAAAGATCTTGTACATCAGAAATTTTGATAAAAGAAAATTCAAAATGTCATAAAGCAATGCAAACTTGGTTTTAGTCCCTCATTACAGAAGCCATAGTTGGCTTGTGAGTAATGATAATAATAATAATAATGATAATAATAAGAACTTTTTTCTCTACGGGAGCAACGTTTATCATAAAAAATGTTGACAAGGGGGAAATTCTTATTAATATCATCGATCAGCTTGTAGGCAGGATCTAGATTCATCACATTAGTCCTGCTTGTGCCCAAAAATACTATTGGCTGGCGAAATCTGTTGGAGTTTAGAACTCGAAGCCCAATCAGACCAAGGGTACAAAGCGCAAAAATTTCCCACTGATAACTTTTAACAGTATATTAAAAGAGTGCTTTTGCGAGTATATGCTGTAAATTAAATAACGGAGCCAGGGAGGCAGGAAATGAAAATGTAAATCCCATGTAGGGCCAAGTCTAGTGCTCTTATTAGCTCTGACATTTTCATTTACAAACCACTCCAAATCATTACATTTTGTAAATGAAAATGTCAGAGTTAATAAGAGCACTAGACTTGGCCCTACATGAGATCTTACAGCCTTTTACGACTAACGAATCGCGAGACTTGGCTACATTTTTTACATGAAATGTTTTTGATGGGATTTCACTTCTTTTTGTAAGTGGTCCTCCATTCCCTGACATCATTTTTTATATCAGCCCCTGGTTTTCGCGTAGCCCAATCCCTGTCCTTATTGGCCCTTCTCGGTGGCTTCGAATGATTTATTTTTGGTAAATCTGTGCGGAATGTCCATTTGTGTCGATTATCCTCGTTATGGAGGATTCTTGAACTTTGGCACTACTGTAAGAATCAATATTAATTAGATGCAAGCTGCTCAGGCGTTTTCTCTTAATAATGCTAAGTAAGCTTGACCACACACGAAAATACCGAAGAGCCTATGTCTACAAGTGCGCTGTTCAAACTAAGGCCTTGACTTTCATGTTATAGTTATATCAAATGCCACACATATAGGGTATTGTTCGCGCTGAACATATACCCTATTAATTATTTCAAATTTATTCCTAACAGAAGCGAGTTTATGAGTAAGTCCGTTAATGAATTGTATAACTCTCTGTATAAAATAAATAAAGAAACCACGATTTACACAGCATTATTAAATGTCCGTATACGCATTTCGACGACGACGTCGTTTTCTTCTTTATCTAGTTTTTCGCTGAAGAATACGACGTTGTCGTCGAGATGCGCCTACGGACATTAGATAATATTGGGAAATAGTGGTTCCTTTAATTAGTTTATACAGGTTACTCTTTTTCATAGTTTCTTACAATTTACTTATTTGGATTTGCATTACTGTCCTTTTAACTTTTTTTCTTATCCTCAGGATCCAGTTTCAAACCTTGTACAACACAGGTAGAACCAATTACTATGCCAAACTCAGATCAATGTTCCTTCTCAATATCACACTTGCTTTTATTTTTATCACTATTGTCTCCTCTAATCCTGCTGTCATGGAAGCGTCGTCTTCGTACTTTCTTGTACACTCCAGCCCTTTCGAAAGATACTTGGGGCAATCTACAGGATGAGTCACAAGACATAACTGTATTTCGGAAACGGTGTGTAAAATAAACGATGTGATCATGCTAGCAGGATATAGGATAGGTGCTCTATCTTTTGAGAATGTGTTTGAGTTTGGGCGCCATCTTGAAATCTGCTATTTTGGGTCAAGGTTAATTTTTTTTAAATGGGAAGGTGGTCACGTGGAATATCAAATAATACCAGTTTTTTTCTCAGGAGTTCATTCCTGCAATCGGTTAAATGTTGTGGTTCACACATATCGAAACTGGGTTGCAGCAGCTAAAGGATGTGTTCAATGTGTTGTCCCTGCTGATGGAGAGAGAGCTCAAGGTGCTTTAACCATTCATTATGCACGCGCACAAGAACGCCGGGGGTAATGCTATCACAGACCTGTGGGATGCATTGCTGAAGATCACGTTTGTTTTGGATTTTCACAGCATACACAAGTTGTTTCAAGTGAGCCACAGGTACAAATTAGTGATGTGAAGTTCGGGAATGTGGTGGCCACTCTATAGGACCCCGCTGATCAATCCAATGACCATGTAATTGCCCGTCCAGCCATTGACGGATATTAAGTCCGTAGTGTGATGGTGCACTATCCTGCTGGAAAACACTTGGGAAACTGCCATCATCAGTCAAGAGTGACGTGAACACAGTGTTCTGTAGCATTCTCGTCAATCGCCAGCCGAACAGTGAAGTATACATTTGTTCAAGTGGGACGTAAGTAGTGCTTACAGGAGTTTTATCCTTCCGGAATAAATTCCACACTGAAATAGGCAGGAAGCATGACTAACCCAAAGAGGTCTTCCACATTATGAAAAAAATAATAAGATTGACGATGGTCAGAAGAGTGTGAGAGGGGGAGGGGGAAGGGGAAGAGGCGGTATCATATCTTCAAGTAATCCGGGAAGGGAACGTTGCTAATGTCTTCGAAGTTGACATCAAGAATATGCGTTGGTTTTCTATACTTTGTATGCCACTACATTTCCATCAGGTTATTCAGTATTCCAGCCACCAGATCATTGTTATGGCTCTTCATCGTCTGCACCATGTTGAACAGGAAATCTTGGATACACTTTCCAATGTGGGTCGTGTTCAGGTCCGAGTGGATGTAATGATTTTTTACGGTCCTTCTTCCAAGCTGGGCAATGGATCTCAGGTTATCATTCTGGAACGACTGGAGTTGACTCCATCTGCTTCTACATATAGTCGCTCACGCAGGCATACCATAGAGGATAATGGTCCGATTCACTGTCTTGTACAGTAGTAATTTATTGTCGATGCTGAGGGCCCTGTTTCTACCCAGGAGAGCTATAAGACTGTACTGGAGAGCATAGTTTACGTGACGATTCCAAGAGAATCTTGACTCGATGATAACGCCTAGGTACTTGTAGTTGTCAACCCATTCGGGTTTCTTATTGAATAGGACCAGGGAATCCGGAGGACACTTAAGCTTTTTGTTGAAGTACACGACTTTGCATTTTTCGACGTTAAGACTCAGTTTCCAGAAATTAAACCAGTCTTCGAACTTCTTCAAGGCGTTCAGCAACCATAATTTTGCTATCACCAACAACTTTGGATGGATCTGTCCAATGAGAGTTCATATCCATTCAAGATCTCATGTTCTGGCGGTTTACCTCATCATGAACATAAAATTTTGCTTGGTCACTGAACGCAATGTTTTGTCCAAATGAAGGATCCAGTCGATAGTTTTCCAAAGCCCATGTACAGAACTCCTCACGTCTTCCCGAATCATCCTACTTCTAAGTTTGACATAATTTGGACATGAAGAAGTGACAAAATGAAGTATTTTTCAGACATTTCCTCAACGTCATACGCATAGTCGAGACACGTTATTACGGCCGCCAGCTAATATCTCGAATAACCGCGTTTAGCGGCACGGACAGCAGCTAGACGGTGTGGGAGTGAGTCAATAAAATTCTGTAGGTTTCATCTAGTAGCTGTTGCCAAGCAGACTGTAAAGCATCCGATAGCTGCTGAAGGGTACGCGGTGGTTGTTCCATAGCACGCACATGACGACCGAGGTGATCTTAAAAGTTCTGGATTGGGCTGAGATCTGGAGATCCTCAAACTACCCCCGAACAATTGCAGCATATGACACGTCGCACTGTCTTGCTGGAACGTGCCATCCCCCTCTGGGAAGACAGTCGCCATTGATCTGCAATTTTGGATAAATAACCGAATCGGCTGAGAGTGCCTTCCACAGGTATCAGTGGGCCCAGACAATACCATGAGAACACTCCCCACACAATGACGCTGCCGCCACCAGCCTGGATTCGTCGGATGCTTGTCGTCGGAGGTTTCTCACCTCACCCGCCAACGGCCGTCACTTCTGTAGAGCAGAAATCGTGACTCATCGGAGAAGTTAGAAGTCAGAAGTGGTCCAATTTCTGTACTGCTGGGCAAATTAAAGCCGTTTTTGGCAATGAATCTTCGGCAGCATGAGTGTGGTGACCATTCGTCTGCTGTGCAGGCCCATACGCAGCAGGTCCTCTGTACTGTAGTTTTAGAGACATGTCTGGTAGCACCCTCGTTGGTTTGAGCGATAAGTTGGTCCACTGTGATGTTGCTCTTCGGTAGGCCTTCACACACCTTCGCAGCCGACGTTCACCTCTGTCATCAATGGCACGTGGTGCTCCACAGTTACCATACCGTTTATTCTGAACGGTCCCATTTTTCCAGTCATGGTACAATTTAACTACAGCAGCACGAGAACAGTTCACAAACTGCGCGGTTTCCGAAATAATGCCACCCTTGTCCCGAAAGCCAATAATCATCCCCCTTCTCCAGATCTGATAAATCATGTTTCTTACCCATTGCAGCAATGAGGGATATGTTTTTAGCATAATGGAAACTTACCTTATATAGTGACCTAACCAATTCCCAACACGTGACATAATTTCTCGTCTGGGCAACCCCGAAGACAAACGTAGGGTGTGGTTATAATAATGTGACTCGACCCTGTAGAAATAATGGTTTGAGATTTGGTCAATCTCTTTTTTTCAGATACTTTATACAGTCTTCGACTTTTGAGGATCAGTCACATACAGTGGAATTCTAAGCAAAGTGTCACATGCCTCCAAAGCTCCACATGGCCGATTCGACAATACCCTTAATCCGATATTGAATGAACGATTTCTTAAACTCTTAGTAGAATTTATATCAGTTGTGTTTGTTTTTCGCTTTTTGTGGTGTATGTTGTTACATCATAATTCAGGATAGCTCTTTTTTCTCCCACGAATGGATATTTATTACAATTCCATGCGAGCAACATTGCAGGATTGTAATCGTTAATCATACCTCAGTCTTTTTTGCGCGCAATATTATAGTGATTATTAGATGACAATGCATTTTTTGCAGCTATTGATTACGATATCTGTTACGATAAGTGCTTCAGTAATTTGATGTGTGAATCCAAAACTGACATACAGTAAAACCATTCTAATGTTCTTTTTTTTGCAAACAGTAACTGTACTATTAGTGAGTTTTATATGACACGACCCTTTGATTAAGAGTAGGCGAAAGATTCTTGTTATATATGGCTCACGTGACATACATTGCTACAAATGATGCTACCTTCTCAAGTGGTGACTTGTGAAGAATTGGGGCATCTTTAACCCCCGGTATCAAATGAAATTGTTGAGCGCTTCCAGATTAGTATTCACGTTTTCAAAAGTAATGTTCGACCTTACCAAGTGGCTCTTCAGATGATGTAATGAAGTCCGATGTAGCTTTAAACTTATTACCTATAAAGAGAGACATTGAGGCAGTTAATTAATATTTTTGTTAGCCGTATCCCGTTGACTTCCTTAATGTGTTCCACTAAATCACTCCGTATCCATTCAGAAGGACTTATGGTAAGGAACCATGTTGAAGAATTGTAATTTTGTGTCATACAATTGATGTCATTTCTCGTTTTTTTTTTCTTTTTCAAAATTATTCCATCTTTTACAGTCGACTAAATATTGTTGTGAAATCGCCGTCTTGGTTGGTTTGGTTTGTTTGGTATTAACGTCCTTTTCAACTGCTATGGTCATTTCAGGACGGCGTTATAGGGGCCGCAAATTTTGCCTCGCAAAACGACTACACGGGACCAACGGCTTTACTTCCCTTCCGAAGGAAGTGCGTGATCTCAGGATTTCCCCCTGAAAAATCCTCGTCGTCCTCGGCCAGGATCGAACCCGCGTACTCGGGCATCAGAGGCGATCACGCAAACCACTGAGCCACCGAGGCCGATAAAAATCGCCTTCTAGGTCATCTTATTTATTAAGCATTAGAAAGTATTGTTCAGCTGTAATTTTTTCTTTTCGATTTACGCAGTTCATTTTATAAAAAATACCAGAACCTAATTGACGAATATTAGCATCATTTAATAAGAAAAATAAATATTGTTGATTTAACCGAAATTGAAAATATTTTGACATTAATCTGGTTTTAATAAATGCCATGCCTCCAGATTAGCAAACGTTTCCAACGAAATTCATATCTCGGAGTTGCTATTGTTTCTCACTCTTAACAATTGGCCAACAATGTCGAGATCAATTGCTTCATGCTTGCAAGCAATGTCGTCACCAATGGCATAATAGCCATTCCGTTGCAAGTTAATTGATGTTTGGCAGTGACCGTTAACCATTAACACTTTATTATTCGGAATTTTTTTAAATTTTCCTTTCATTGTACGCTAAACACTATCTTTATGTCAAATTTCAAGTTTTTAGGCTTGCGGGAAGTACCTCAGATTTTTGATGATCGGTCAGTGAGTCAGTGTCTAAATAAAGAAATTTTGATTTCTTGTATCTTATGAACTAGAAAAGATAGAAACGTATTATTTGAAAATTCAATTTCATTTGCTAAGTACTCTATATATAAAAAGTTTCAGGGTTCTATGCAACTCTGGCACAAAGATATGTAGGATCAAAAGTACGCCGATTTGCTTCCTGAAAAGGATGTTACGACTGTGCTTGCTCGACTTGATGAGGGCACTGCTGTGCCCTACAAATGTAAATAGTGCGGGAAAGAAACCGAAGGAAATTTTGCAATTTTGCTTGCAATTGATCTAGTAACTGAGTATGTCCACAGAACAAGATCCAGGAAGCGTACAGAGTTTATGAAACCACAATTAATTTATACAAGGTAAGGAAAGTGTTTCGACTTTTAAAAAAATTAGCGAAGCGTTTAATGATTCCCACGCGCCGACATATCTCCACAAATAATGAAGCCAAGTGGTCTGTAAAGTTCAGTTTTGAATTAAATGGGACTTTAAAACGTAATCATAAAGATGGTTAGTGGCTTTCCATGAGACGGTTAAGCAGAAGGATTTCGAAGCATTCAATACCATTCCTCTCAGCTCAACTGTTAACATTATCCAGTGTTGAAGATATGCAAAGACAATCCTCCCAATTGCGAATAACTGAAAAAATTTTGAGATCATCCGCATACAGCAAAAATAATCATCACTAACCTGGGGGTGAGTGAAGATTGAAGTTAAAACCGAAGTAAATATATTAAATAACACTGGGCCCAAAGGAGATCCCTGAGGTAAACCATTGCGTATTCTACCAAACGCATTAACACCCTTAGGATCCCAGATGATAAACCTACGTTCACAAAGGAGAGGGGCAAACCAATTTCTTAGATTATCAGCGAGACGAACTTTATCCAGGTTATTTAACAGAAGCCAGAAGTTCACACTATCAAAAGCCTTAATGAAATCCAAATATAGGACATCAACCTGCAACCGTCGATCAATATGAGAAGTTAAGTAATGCAGCAAGCTCGCAAGGTTCGTAGAAAGTGAATCTGCGCTTCCTGAAGCATGCTTCACGTCTGGTAAAATACGTTCAATGAAGGAAGCAAGATGATGTGTTACATAGGTTTCGTGTACCTTACAGGAAAAGGGAGGATCATTATCGGCCTGAAATCATTAGGTGAGAAAGGCCGCACCGATTTAGGAATAGGAATAATATTCACAAATTTTTAGTCGTTCGGATAGACCCCGGATTCCAATGAGACGTTAAAACAAAGTTCTTAATGGCTGTAGAATTGCTGGCATCCAGCCCTTAAAAATATAAACAGGGATACCATTATGATGAATAAGTTTAGAAGCTGTGGCCTTTTTAGCTATAGCAAAGATATCCATGGTGGAAATTGGAGGAATTAAAAGTTTGTCTTGAAGGTGATCCCAAAATTGAGACCCGCTGATCAGATAGAGGTAGAAAGGTATCGTTTCCCACTGTTTTCTCAAAATGGGATGCAATCTCGCCGACTGAAAAGTGATTCGACCAAGACTATGGTGAATTTTTTCTGCCAAAGAGTTCTCTCGCAGTATCCCAGTAGAGATGAGTTCGTGTATTCAAATTCTTTTCCATCGACTCATAGTAGTCAGCAAAATCTTTACTATAAGCGGTTTTGAAACTTTTCCTGGCCTTTTGGAATAAAGCATAGTCGTCCAAAGTGTTAGATTGTTTAAAAGTTGTTTAGTTTTCCATAGGTGAATTTTACTTTGGGAAATCCAGTTCGGAAACGTTGATCTCTTCGAGTTTAATTTGAAATTATTGACCAAAGGGACATTTTTAGTAATAGCGGCGGAAAATCGATCTACCACCATATCCCACTTCTGCTCAACAGACTGAAGATCGTCTAAAGCTGACCAATCGGTTATTAGAAGGTCATTGTATAGATTCGGAAGGTTTGCCCTCCTAAAAGCTCGCTAAAAAAAGGTGGAATTCATTCTCCGGCTTTATTATCGAGCAGGCACGCTTGACAATAATTTGCATTGAGGCTAAATTCCGGTCCAACGTATTACCATGATTTATTGGCATTGTTATAGTTCTCTACTCCTAGTTCTGCCGCCCAAGCGTCGACTAGCCTGTGCCTGGTAAAATTAATATTATTAGAATTAGGATTTATAGCAGCTAAAGTGTCATTAAAAGTAAAGTCTCCTGTAAAAATATTGACTCCCTTCAGAGTTACCATAAAATCAGCCAACTCTTGTAAGAACTGCTGATATTGATTGTTTGTGACTATTGAATGAAAGGTTTAGTTTATTGCAGCTAAATATCATCGAACATTACAATAACAATACTGACAACTGAACATATAATAAAAAAAAATGAATACACATAAACGAAGCACATGCGTGAGCAGGAAGAAAGTTAGGGTCATAACGCCATCCATCAACAATAAGTAATAACAATAGAAGCATATCTCCAACACCCCTTCTCTCTGAATGAGTTATTCGAATTGCATATTATTCTTTTCAGCTAAGACTCTCAGTCTATCCCCAGGGAGAGGTTTAGTCATCATGTCTGCCAACATGCATTCAGTAGGACAGTATTTTGCCATATAATTCCTTGCTCACGCAAATCGCGTAATAAATGAAATTTAATGTCAATATGTTTTGTTCTTTGACTTGATTTTTCTGAATCGTTCATGCCAATACATCCCTGATTGTCTTCAAACACTGTAATAGGTGTCCTCGTAGGTATTCCCATCTCGAATAGCACTTGTCACAACCACAAAAGACCTTAACATGCATATGCTGCTGCAATATATTCTGCCTCAGTTGATGAACCTGCAATTGTTGACTGCTTTTTACTTGATCATGCTACGAGACTGCCACTTAGCAGGAAAACATAACCACTAGTAGATTTATGGTCTTTTCGCTTGCTTCCCCAATCTGCATCAACGTAACATTGTAGTATCGGGCTCCCTTCGGCTGATAATCTTAATTTTGCTGTACGAGTTCCAGACAAATAACGCATGATTCGTTTTAAAGCATTCAGTCCCGTTCTGAAGGCTGGATTACTCGTCGACATAAGATTCCTATGGCAGCTGCGATGTCGGCCTTAAAACGGTCCCAATATAAGAAGTGATCCAACAGCTTGTCTGTACTGTGTTGAATCAGCTAGTTGATCACTAGGTTCATCCACATTTGCAAGATAGGAAGTTTCCATTGGAGTGGCCATCGGTTTAGCATCTCCCATATGATTATTGCTTAGAATATCTTCAATTTTATTCTTCTGATGGAGAAGAAAGCTTCCATTTCTTCCCTTTCTATCTGTATTCCCAGATATTGTGATGGATTTCCAAGATCTTTGGTTTCGAAATGTTTGTTGAGATGTATATGTATATTCTCTACAACCTCAGAGCTCTTACAAGCCACTAAAACATAATCAACATAAAAAGTATATAAAACATTGATTCTTCTTTTCTTGAATATAATCCTGAATCCGCTTTACTTCATTTAAAACCGAAGCTCAGTAAAATCTCATTGATAAAATTGGTAGAGACTTTACAACACAACAAAGGGAGAACAGAGTTGCCGACTAGTTTCGCCATTTATTCCCGGCTTTATCAAGGATACACACAAGAGGACATAAGCCTTTATATACAGAAAATATGGTACAGAATGAGAACATGATTGGATGAAGAAATAACAAATAGTAAATAATATAAAGTGTACAGTGACGACATTGAAAGGAGAATGGTTGGATAAGGAACCAATAACAGTGAAATTATAAGGAAACCTTGAGAGGAAAATTAATTGAAATATAAGGAAAAAGTGATGTCATAACACAAACAAAATTGAAAACGCGGACCTAGAAGAAGACTCATCCGGAGTTAACGTAAACTAAGGTATCAATAAAAAATGGAAAGGAAAGTAAATATACAAATTTAAAAAATTACAAGATATCGGATAAACAATTTAAAATTGAATAAATGTCAAAAACGGTTTGGCAATTGAGGAGATGCTCTGGAGAGGAGATCTTAGCTTTAAAGATCTCAATAGCTTCGAGAGTGGCAGTCTTGAATGGGTCGTTGCATAGATGGAGAACGGTCATGATTTCACTTTGCTCTTTGGGGGCATGTCCCATGCGGGCAAGGTGGATCGCGTAGTGTGAATTATTATCTCGTTTTTTGAAGGAATCCATGTGTTCTTTGAATCGTTTATTGAAATTGCGGGTCGATAAGCCTATGTAGTATTTGTTGCAAAATCCACAGTTTAATCTATAAACTCCGGAACGGGAGAAATTGTCGGTGTGTGTTTGGATGGGGGGGATTAAGCGAGCGAAAGCATGGGGTCGATGAGCGGTAGGAAACTTGGAGGCCGAGTGAGGAGAGGAAGGCGGAAAGGCGGTAAAATTGAGGGCTGATGAATCGTAAGAACACCCATTTTTTGGGTGGGGATGGTTGAGGAGGTTTAGGGTTGGAGAGGGCAAGTTTTCTTCGTTGGAGTATCCGGGAGAAGGTTGAAGTTGTGTAGCCATTTTTTAAGGCGAGGGAGCGTATAGTTCGGAATTCGGTGGCACGGGAAGAAGGACTGAGGGGTAACTTGAGGGCACGGTCGATGAAGAAACGGAGGGAGGCTTGTTTATGGATAGGAGGGTGTGAAGAGGAACAATGGATTAAATTAGATGATGTAGTGGGTTTACGGTAGACAGAGAATGAAAAGCGGTGGTTGGAGGGGTCATTAGTGATGACGATATCGAGGTATGGAAGAGAGCGGTTAGATTCGGTTTCAAAGGTGAACTGGATGTGGGGTGAGTAAGTGTTGAAAAGGTTAGCAATGTCAACAGGTGAAGTAAAACGGGAATCAAAAATAATTAGGATATCATCAACGTATCGAAAGTATGAAATAATGGTGGAGTTAGAGAGGAGGGGAGAGACAAAGGTGAGTTCAAGGTTCTGGAGGAAGACTTCGGAAAGAAAGCTACTTAAAGGGAACCCCATTCCTAAACCGGACGGTTGGGAATAGAAGGTATTATTAAAGGAAAGGTAATTCTGGTTAGAAATGACAGTGAGGATAGAGTTTAGATCGACGTAGTCATGAGCGGGAAAGGAGGATGAGAGTAGAAGGTTTCCAAGGATAGAGAGGGTTTCTGGGACTGGGATGTTAGTATATAGGTTGGTAATGTCAAGTGACATGAGGGAAAGGTATTCATTAGTGTGGAAGGAGGAGAGAGATTCAGTAAGGGTAATGGAATTTTGGACATTATAGGTGTCTGGCAATAGTTTAAGGTTGAAAAGAAATGAGGAGAGGGACTTAGCAACGCGATGGGCAGGGGCGGGGGTGTAATTAACGACTGGTCTTATAGGCATATTGGGCTTGTGGATTTTGACGAGGGCATTAAGGGTAGGAGGGTGAGGGTTACGTGGAATAAGGTGTCGGAGGTATTTAAATCGGGGGGATTTGTTAACAGCTGAGATGATAGACGAATGATATTTAAGGGTAGGATCGGAGGGCAAGATAATAAAATTATTGAAAGAAAGAAAGTCACAGACCTTGGAAACATATATAGATCGGTAGAGGATAACGGAAGCGTTTCCTTTGTCGGCTTTGACGATAAGGGCATCAGCTTCCGTTAATTTCTTCTTTATGGTGGAGGCGGCGGCAGTGTCATTGCGTTGTTCGCAGGATATCTTGGCGGACGTCGCATCGTTGTATGCTCTGCGGATGAGGTGTCCCGCAATGGCACGGGCTGAAGGGCGATCTTGTTGGGGTAGGAAAGTTATGGCTCGTTCGGTGTCCGTGATGATAGAGTGGAGATTAGGTTGGGTGGGTCGTCTGTGGATGATGGATTCAAAATCTCATTGGATTTCTTATTCCAAGTAGGAGCTGATTGTTTTAAGCCATATATATTATGATTCAATTTGAGAACAAGGTGTTCTTTCCCTTTTATTATGAAACCTGGAGGTTGCTCCATGTATAGCTCCTCCTCTAAATCTCCATGTAGAAATGCAGCTTTCACATCAAAATGTTTTAGTATCAGTCCTTGATGAGTACTAACAGCAAGCAGCAATCTAATGGTGTCGTGTTTTACCACGGGTGCAAAAGTTTGATCATAGTCCTCTCCATAGCGTTGGGAATAACCTCTCGCAACCAGCCTAGCTTTGTAGACAGCGGCTTGACCTGAAGAGTCATACTTTATCTTGAATACCCATTTCACTCTGATAGTTTTACTTCCAGCTGGGAGTTCTGTCAAGGACCATACATCTCGCTCTTTCATTGTTTTTATTTCTTCTTCTGCTGCTGCAAGCCATTTTTCTCGATCATCAGGCGGTAGGTTCATCATCTCGTCCCATGATGTGGATTCCTTAGAATGTACTGTCAGCACTCTATATGACAGTCTTCTTGGAGAAATTCCGTTTGTTTTTCTTTTAGAACATCGTGGTATACCATTTGCCGCCATCGAAGAATCATCTATATTATCTTCTATTATTTGTTGATCAATCTCTGATGGTCCTTCATTTTCATTTAATGGTCTTGTGAGAAAGTCGACATTCACTTCATCAGGTTCAATTTCCCCTTCTGGCTTGATGTATTTGACAGAGCTCTCAAATATATTTTCTATTATCTGCACTGATCTACTGATCCATACTTTATTGGCGTTTGGATCCAAGATAGGATAACCTTTTACCGAAGGGATATATAAAACTGTCTAGTGAAGGGATATATAAAACATCAGTCACTGTGAACTTTGTATATTTGTTTCTGAAGGAGTAATGCATTTAAGTTGACCACTGCCTATACCTTTAGATACAACACATTCATTGTTTGCTAGAAACACTTATTCTTCAGTATCAATCAGTTCAGTAAAAAAGGATTTATCACTTGTCATGTGGGAAGTAGCTCCAGAGTCTATGTACCACGCATGTTTATTTCTTAAATTGTTCGTTATACACGTGGAAAACAAGCAGTTGCTTTTATCAGATTCTTGATTATCATTAGAAACAAGTTTACTTTTCTGTCTGCTCTGTTGCTTTCTTTTTAATTTCCAACATTCGTTTTTAACATGACCTTTTTTCTTACAGAACTTACAGTACTTATCTGATGCTTTAAGTATTATACCTTGCCCCGATGTCTTCAAGGCAACGCCGTTTGCACCTAGTGTTTCGGCATTACGGTTATATTCATCTATCAGCTTGCTTCGAACATATTCTATTGTCAAATCTTCTTCGGCACGCCCTTCAAGCGCTGTAACAAGTTTATTTGTATGACTCGGGCAGACTACACAATAATACTGCAACGCCGTCTTGTCAGGAATATTCTTGCCTAATCCACGTAGTTGATTGACAATTTCTAACATATTCGTTATATGCGATGACATGGATCCAGAAATGAAACGCATAGATTATAATTTTTTTGATAAGATACAGCTTACTGCACATCGATGATCGTTCATGAATGCTCTGTAGTTTCAACCACATATCACGTGCTGAGGTGAGACAAGTCAGGTGTATGAGCTGGCCGTCTTCAACAGCAAGACCAATTGCTGCCATTGCCTTGTGGAGGTGCTGATCCCAGTCTGGTGGTATATTTGCAGCATCAGGCTTTGGAAGATTTACATTGTCCCATAAATTGTCACACATCAGGATCATTTGCATTTTAAATTTCCATAATTGATAGTTCGTATCACTCAATCTTACAATACTTAGCTTCTCAGCATTGTCCGCCATAATTACTTCTGTTTGAAATCCACAACTGTTTTCGTTGTTTTATGCCGCCACAGTGGAAGCGTGCTGGACCCATAACCTGTTGAATGGAAGATAAATATGATTGAACATTACAAGAGCAATAGTGACAACTGAACATAAAATAAAAAAAAACAAATGAATACACATAAATTAAGCACATGCGTGAACAGGGAGAAAGTTAGGGTCATAACACCATTCATCGGCAATAAGTAATAACAATAGAAGCGTATCTCCAACAGTGACTAACGGTGGAATGTATATCACACCAGATATTTAAGATCAGACGATGAGTGTTCCTCCTGTCAGATTTTAAGTTCACGAATAACTTGACACCAACAACAGCAATATCAGTCGTAGTAGGACGAAAAATTCTCTTCAGAAGCAATATTAATGGGAGCGGCTATCAAGACACCGCCTCCTCTACTTGAACAGGATCTATCAGCCCTATACACTGCAAAAGAACCACCGAACAACATGCCATCTGTTATTGTAGAATTTGACCATGTTTTGGTCAAAGAGTAGACTAGATGCTTATTTATTTATTTAATAGCAAAGGTACACGACGTTGCCCGGGATAATTACACTTGTAGGTAAACAGAACAATCTCAAAAAATTAAATTTTGCAATATCTTAAAAATAAACACATGAAATGCTTAGAATTAATAAGTAAAAATTCTTAATGAAAATTCAAAAAAAAAATTTTTAAAGCTCACAATGATTTCTTACGTAATCTTACTTCAGATGCACACTTGATGTTGTTGCAAATTCCACTCTTCTCTCGATGTGTTGAAGCAAAACTTGACCATTCATCACTTTTGTGTAGTCTAGCGGTCGCCGATTCTTCTATTTACTTGCTTCCCATTTCCTCAAAACAGCACGGAGCTAAAGGAGTGCTACCTCTCTAGTTTTTCCACTCTTTCTCAATAATCTGCTAACTCTTCATTATCTCCAGTTACTGATCGTTTTTAAAGATTTTCAAGAAATTGTTAAGTACTAAGAACTCTCTCTTCTAAGAAAAGCCTGAATAAGCGGAATTCTATGCATTGTTACAAACTTTGCTTTTCATTGTTGGTCATGAGATATATATTGTTGATCCCTGCCTAGTGTTGGTGCATTGCGTGTTGACACCATTGTTGTTACCGATTGCTGCACAAAACTTTCCTTGCATTGTTGGTCATGAGATATATATTGTTGGTCTGTGCAGAATGTTTGTGAATTGCGTGTTGATACAATTGTTGACACCTATTGTTGCACAAACTTTGCCTTGCATTGTTAGTCATGAGATATTTCTCATTAATATGCCTGCCATAACCATGAATATCGATTTTTTTATCGATATTTATTATTTTTTCGAAATCCGAGGTAGCCAGTGACCTTCCTCATGCTTTTAAGGTCAAGTATGCAAAATTTCATCAAGATCGGAATCAAACTGTAGATTTGTATAAAAAACAATCCCATCCACACACAAACATCCTTCTTTATATATATAGACGACTAGCAGAAGACCCAGCATTGCCCGGAATAATTATACATGCAGGCAAGCAGAACAATCTCCAAATTGGTTAAATATTAACTCAATCAATACAACACAGAGCGAAGGGGCTATCCATTCTAAGAAAAATACGAAAAATAGGAATTCTTGGTGACATACTGGGACTATAATTACCTCCTGATATCCATCTTCACCACCAGGGAACATCACTGGACATTTTAGACTCAACTTTTTCTTGCCTTTGACGTAGAAGCTCTTATACCCTATTGCTCTATTCGAAACTCCCATTGTTCAGATGTTTCCAATGCCCGTATAGATTTTTCTATTTTAGCTTCAGAGTTTCTCTGACCAATAGTCGGTCTTTATCTTTTCCTTCCAGGCACATAATTTTTTGCTACTTCTGGATGTTTGTGAAAGAGTTCAAGGAAGACACGTGTGACTCCTTTTCTACCTCGATAGATGCTGCTTTATTTATGGCCTGTCACTGCATCGTCATTTTATGCTCATTATTAATATTTATTGGAAATGAACGTTTAATTATCGCATTATCATTGTCTCAGTTTCCAAAATATTCACATTCAAACAGAATATAATCAAAATGTTTTTTATAAAATGTTTGGATCTGCTGTTCTAGGTGATAACACTGGCGTGGCTCGGATTTTTTTTTATTAAATTTTGAAATAACTTAAAAATAAACACATGAAAACGCTTAAAATTAACACAGTAAAAATTCTTAATGAAAATTCAAAAAAAAATTTTTTAAACGCTTATAATGGATGGACCTCTGCAAGGATGCCACTGCTAGTCTAAATAATTTCTTACTCACGTAATCTTAGTTTAGATGTGCACTTGATGTTGTTGCAATAACCTTTCTTCTCTCGATGTCTTGAAGCTAAACTTGGCCATTCTTCACTTTGTGTAGTCTAGCGGTCGCTGATTCTTCTATTTATTTGCTTACCATTTGCTCGAGCACGGAGCTAAAGGAGTGCTTTCTTGCTCAATAGTCTGTTAACTCTCCATTATCTCCACTTACTGATCATTTTTAAAGATATTCAAGAAATTTTTAAGTATTAAGAACTCTCCTTTCTAAAAAAAGCCTGAATAACAGGAATTCTATGCATTGTTACAAATTGGAATTTATCTATATTGCACAAACTTTACTCTGCATTGTTGGTCATGAGATATATATTGTTGATCCTTGCATAGTGTTGGTGCATTGCGTGTTGATACCATTGTTGATACTTATTGTTACAAAAACTTTGTCTTGCATTGTTGGTCAAGGGATATTTCTCATTAATATGCCCTGCCATCATATGAATAACGATTTATCATTGATAATTATTCTTTTTTCGAAATCTAAGGTAGACAGTAACCTTCCTCATGCTTTGATGGTCAAGTATGCAAAATGTCTTCAAGATCGGAATAAAACTGATGATTTGTATAAGAAATAAACAAACCCACCCACAAACCCACAAACATCCTTCTTTATATATATAGAAAATTTATTTATTTATTTATTTAAGCAAGCAACAGGCCAGAGACTCAATAACAGCTTACAAATTTAGGAAATTACAAAAAGAAAAAGAACATACTTATTTTTTAAAAAATGGATTAACAAAAATGATTAAAAAATATAAATGTTTTCCTATATAGAAGACTGAAATCCAGATGAAGTCATACAATTTAAATCAATTACGTCAGAAAGTGAATTTGAAAGATTACACAAAGGATAAAAAGGTAGATTATTTAAAGAGTTTTTCGAGAAAAAGGTAAATAAAATATATCTGATGATTTGGTACACATTCTGGGAACTCGTAAGAACATAAACTCAAAAAAATGTTGGATCAACAAGAATGATTATATAACTTATGTAACATACATAGGTCGATATAATTAGCCTGTGACGCAGTACATTGCATTTAAAATACTGCCTTAAATAAGAGTTAGTAACATATAAATTAACAGTAAAATAATCATAACAAACTATTTTAAATATAATTCTTAGGAAGTCGGTTTGAAACTTTTCAATAGATTTTTTTAAATTTCTACAATGTGGTGACCAGTTAACTGAAGCATATTCCAGTAATGGTCCAGATAGAGCATTAAAAAGATAGATACAAAAATTACTATCATTGAACCTTTTAGCATTCCTAATTATAAAATACGAAACAGAATAGGCTTTAGAAATAATGAAATTAATATGATTTACAAATGAGAGCTTGGAATCAAAAAGAACTCCTAAATCTTTTACACTAGATTTTTTTTCTAAAATAATGTCATTCAAAACATAGTGATGCTGTAAAATATTTCGTTTGAGTGAGTAGGAAACAAAATTGCACTTATTGATATTAACAGACGTCTTATTATCACTACACCAGTTCATTATGCCATGTAAATCATTTTGTAAATTTATACAATTGTTCAAACCATAAACAATCTTGCCAATCTTTAAATCATCAGCAAATAAAAATAATTTAGAGATATCATTAATAAAAATTAAAAACAAAAGGGGCCCCAAAACAGAACCCTGAGGTACTCCAGAGGTGTAGGTAAAAGGGTTAGAGATCTCATCATTAATAGTAACAAAATTGATTCGGTTTGATAAATAAGATATAAACCAAGAGATGTAATTTCGGTTCAAATCGAATTTAACCAATTTTTTCAATAATAGTGAATGATCTACCTTATGAAAATCAATGTAAATTACATCAACCTGAGCATTTGATTTAATACCTTCACCAATTATGTGAATAGTGTCAAGAAGATTGGAGATAGTGGAACGCTTTGTATAGAACCCATGTTGATGTGGTGATAGATAGGAACAAACATGACTATGAATTCTGTCATAAATAATTTGTTCAAACACCTTTGCAGGAAAGCTGGTTATAGAAATTGGACGGTAATTCTTAATATCGTTTTTATTATCCTTATTTTTGAAAATCAGTACTGTCTTAATTTGCTTCCAAAAGTCTGGAAAAACGCCAGATATACGAGACATATTAAATATTAAAGAGAATGGAGGAACAAAGAATTTACAAAAAGCTTTATAAATGTAAGAGGGAATCCCATTGATCCCGTGTTTTTTATGTTTTTAATAACACTCAAGATTTCATCATTTAACTGCATGAACATAAGAACTTGTGTGAAGTTAGTTCTGAAGCCTCGAACATTCTGATAAAAAATCTTATCTCCCATTATCAGGCGAAGAGAGAACATCCTCCTCGCCGTAAATCTGATTTCTGTGCAGTTGACCGAAAAATTGAGAAATAAAAGTACCAACAGGCCAGCAATCCGAGTTAAATTTTGATTGACATATATTCTTATTTATTGCCAAGTAGAACGAGGAGTAAGAATTGAAGCGCATTTTCAGCTTGTGGCATTCCACAATATCACCCGGACCTTTTTTCTCAAGAATAACCGCTCGTACTTGAGAGACATCGGTCTCGGGATCTAAGCATGATACAGACAGCTTGTCAACTGATCTAGGAGAAATTATGTTGTTGTTACTCTCTTTAAGCAAAGAATCTTTGGAATATCCAAAAATAATCAATTTTTCCTTCCTGCGTTCCACCTTAGCCTTAACAGATTTAAGAGTAGGTTGATCCATGGGAGATAAACACGAGTCTATTTCAGCTGGTTCAGTCCAAAACGCCGATTGAGAGGGGGGTATGGAAACCGCCGATCCAACATCAACCACATTCGGATATGTTTGAGGCGAACGCTTCATCGTACCTTCCGGCCTTGAGTCCGTAGAGAAAGATAAATGATCTAACAATTTATCTAGTTTATTATGCAAGACTTTGTTTTGATTCTGTACTTCATTGTTAACTCTTATAAAATCCTTCACCGTTGTTATCAGTTTTTCATCTGCAGACAAAACCAGCTCCAAATTTGAAGATTTTAAGTTACCCTACTGAAAAACCTCATTTTTACTCTTTTTAGAGAACGATGAGTGCACAAAGGAAAACGACTGATCTCTTAACTCATTTACGTGCATATTCGTGGCCCGCTGGTTGACTCACTTCGGGCAAGTTCATTTGCCGACAAGAAATTAAAATTGTTGCTTATGAATATTTACGCAGGCAGTTAGAAAAACATCGCCACAGATACCATTACATCTTATTTTATGCTCCTTCCCGTAAATACATGAATCACAGACATTACTTAGACCTGAGGTAACTTGCTTATCAATTTTTTTCTTATTCTGGTTCGCCATGAGTTGGAGGAGCGATGTTGCAGGCGAGCTGCCTCCCTAGCCACCTGGTGTGAATAATAATAATAATAATAATAATAATAATAATAATAATAATAATAA
>JAHWFO010008810.1:878646-935012 GCA_023313115.1 Rhysida immarginata
AATAATAATAATAATAATAATAATAATAATAATAATAATAATAATAATAATTGATCTGGTTGCCAATAATATAAAAAACTAGCACAGGACCCGGCATTGCTCGGAATAATTACGCTTCTAGGTAAACAGAACAACCTCAAAAAGCTAAATTAAACCTCCAAATTGGTTAAATAATAACTCAACCACTACAATATAGAGCGAGGGGACTATCCATACTAAGAAAAATCCGAAAGACAGGAATTTACCTCCTCACTGAAAAAATCCATTCTAGGTGATATACCGGGACCTGATTTACCAAAAAAAATTTTCTAAAGGCTCAGAATGGATGTACCAAAAATTGGCCATTCATCACTTTATGTTGTCTAGCGGTCGCCAATTCTTCTATTTACTTGCTTACCATTTGCTTAATACAGCACGGAGCTAGAGGAGTGCTTCCTCTATTGTCTGTCACTCTTTCTCAATAGTCTGCTAACTCATTATCTCCAGTTACTGATCATTTTTAAAGATTTTCAAGAAATTGTTAAGTACTTGGAATTCTCTTTTCTAAGAAAAACCTGAATAACAGGACTTCTATGAATTGAATTCTATATTGCACAAACTTTGCCTGGCATTGTTGGTCATGAGACATATATTGTTGATCCTTGCATAGTGTTGGTGCATTGGGTGTTGACACCATTGTTGATACCTATTGTTGCACAAACGTTTATTTCCATTGTTGGTCATGAGATATATATTGTGGGTCCGTGCAGAGTGTTTGTGAATTGCATGTTGATACCATTGTTGATACTTATTGTTACATAAACTTTGTCTTGCATTGTTGGTCAAGGGATATTTCTCATTAATATGCTCTGCCATAACCATGGATATCGATTTTTTTATCAATAATAATTATTTTTTCGAAATCTGAGGTAGACAGTGACCTTCCTCATGCTTTGAAGGTCAAGTATGCGAAATTTTATCAAGATCGGAATAAAACTGTAGATTTGTATAAAAAACAAACAAACAAACAAACAAACATCCTTCTTTATATATATAGAAACATTGGTGTCAATATGCAAGCATTAGCTGAAGAATATGTTCTTACTTACTTTTCAAAACTGCTTATCGTTTAGGGTCGCGGGAACAAGAGCCTACTGGAGGATCTCCAGCGCTCGTGATCTTCCGCTATTAGTCACGTATCCCCAAGCGACACAAACCCAAGTGACTGAACCCAGATTTCCCATGTGATCTAACCACCTGGTTCTGAGCCGGCCCATTGGTATCTTATATAACCCACCGTAATGGAAAAAAACAATTGCCTACTACGACCTGTTTGTAGCGTCATGTGGCCATGCAAAAGCAAGAGCGAACTCTCAGTGCAGTGAAGTAGCGACTCAACGCCCAACATTTATTGTGCTGCTGTACAGTGTATGTAGTAAGGTAATACCTACCACGCCTCTCAGGATTTTTATTTCTGCCGCTAGCACACGCGACTGCTCTCTTTCAGGGATTACCTGAGATTCCTGACCTGCTGCTAGCAAAAAGATAGATTTGAAAACAGAGAGCTTGGTTTTCCTCCCTAGTTCGTGTTGTTATTACGGATTGCCACAATCCGCATCTGACAAAGATTGCGTACGAACCGAACATCCGAAAAATAATGTTACTATGTTACTTGCTTACGATCTTATTCGAAAGCCCGTGTATAACATTTGCCAGAAACGAGCAAATTGTAAATTAAATATTATTGTTGAAAAATCGTCTGTGACAGGGTCAAAAGAAAAAAGTTGCTGTCACTATGAAAGCGAGACTTTCACAATGTTACAAATTCATTACTGTCAATTTATCAGTAATTAACCTAACACTGAAGAATATCTACAACTGTTAAATGTAAACCTTGGTCTTCAGTGAAATTGACATGTTGGGCTCAGGTTTCTTCTGCTTTTTTGGCGTTTTATCTCTCTTATTGCTATGATTTTCTCAGCAGACCGTTTTGGGGATATAATTCACGATTACTATATATTAAAACAAAAAAATTTATTATACAGGGTGATTTACATCGAATGTAAAATACTTAAAGGGGGTATTATAGAGGTTAAGATAAACACAAAACGTCCTATGAACATAGGTTCAAATATGAACGATAACTGAGATATGAACAGAAATAAAAATGCCGCCACCAAGATAAACAAGTTATAATAACTCAGATTCTGTAAAGCCTAGATTAATGAAATTTGGAGGAATAACAGAGTACATAAGACTGTGTAAACCTTTAAAATTTGATCTAATTCTAACAAGAAGTTTCCAAGTTACTCATTCAACATCATAATACGTACGTGTTCACTTGTGAGTACTAACTAGCACTTGTCACAATTTTGACTGTGTAACTCGGAAACTTCTCGTTGGAATTCAATCAAATTTTGACGGTATGCACAGACTTATGTACCTTGTTATTCCCCCAAATTGCATTAATCTAGGCTTTACAGAACCTGAGTTAATTATTTGTTGATCTTGGTGGCGGCATTTTTATTTCTGTTCATATCTCAGTTATCGTTCATATTTGAACCCATGTTCATAGGACGTTTTGTATTTATCTTAACCTCTATAATATCCCCTTTAAGTATTTTACATTCGATGTAAATCACCCTGTATACATTAATACAGGGTGTTTCAAAATTATGTACAATAAATTTAGTGACATATTCTTCAGGTCAAAAGAAGACGAAAATGTTCTTTATAGCACTTTGTCTGGAAACGATTTATTTACGCGATACAGCCAATTAAACCCGTGGCTCCAAATTACAGGAATTGTTCAATTTGCCCGCCACCAGCTCGAACGCACGCTTCGGCTCGTTGCATGAGCGACCGTCTGATGTCATGGAAGAGTTCGTCGCCAGCATTACGAACGGTTTGGCATACATTTTCAATTCGTTGTCGCAGAACCATAATGTTAGGAACTTCTGTGCTGTAGACGATCGTTTTCACATGACCCCACAGAAAAAAGTCCAAGGGATTAAGGTCGGGTGATCTTGCAGGCCAGGCTACAGGTCCACCTCGACCTATCCACCGATTCGTATATGCAGCATTAAGGTGTGCTCGCACAACATGGCTGAAATGTGCTGGAGCGCCATCATGCATGAACCACATGTTAGATCTTATCAAAAGAGGAACATCTTCCAGTAATTCTGGCAATGCATTCTGCAGAAACAAAAGATACGTTCGCCCAGTCAATCGTGGCGGCAACACATAAGGGCCAATTAAGTTATTTCCGACAATTCCACACCAAATGTTCACGGAGAAACGCTCTTGATGCGCTCGAGCTCTGGTAACATGCGGGTTAGCATCTGCCCAATGGTGCTGGTTGTGAGAATTTACCATTCCTGTCCGGGTGAAGGTAGCTTCGTCCGTGAAAAGTATCTGCCTGAGAAAACTAGGGTCTGTAGCATGACGACGTTGTATCCATTGGCAAAATCGTTGTCGGTGTGGATAGTCCGTTGGGTTCAGTGCCTGAACCAGTTGCAGGTGGTATGGATGCAAAAGCTGACGGTGAAGAATGCGCCAAACAGATGAGTGAGGAATGTGTACCATGGAAGAAATACGACGGGTGTTTGTCTGTGGTTCATCATGTATGATGTCAATTATCACATCCTCCTCATCCGGAGAATGTGCTACAGGCCGCCCTTGTCCTGTTTGACGGCCAAAGGAACCACGCTCCCTCAAATGTCTGTCGACAGATACAAATGTACGGTTATTTGGCAAACGTCTATTCGGAAAGCGTTCTTGGTAGAGTCTTCTTGCTTCCACAGCATTTCCGTCCGCAAGACCATACATTAGGTGCATGTCAGTGTATTCTGCACTGTACATGACTTTTTTTTTACATAAATCGTAATGCGTATGTCAAAGCACGCAAACGTTCTGAAATTGATATTCCTAGTGGATGTACAGTAGTGAAACTACAGTAATGGAAACAACCGTACACAACTAATGGAACAACCCTAAAGTAGGTTTAAATGGAACAAACCACTCAACCTAGTGTTGGGTCGAAACGCTGGAACTGCTAAAATATCGTCCGCTAACTACCGTGCTTCCCTACTGTATGATATTGGATTACTCGCAAACAAATCGTTTCCAGACAAAGTGCTATAGAACAGTTTCGTCTTCTTTTGACCTGAAGAATATATCACTGAATTTATTGTACATAATTTTGAAACACACTGTATATAAGAGAGGAGGAGTGATTAGATAAAAAATCAATAGTGTAAAATTAGATAAAAAAAATTTACACTCTTGATTTTTTATATACATTAATGCCGAACACTGTTATTCATTTCATTATATTTTGGTCTTTCGACCAAACTGATTAACCGTCATTTTGACCCTGTTCCGCGAAGAGATAGGACACATATGCCTGTTAGAACTTGTACTTATTTTAAATAATCTATCGGGAATGTGAAGGCAAAAACAAAATAATGGAAAAAAATGATGACGGAACGACCGACTTTGTGAATACAGAATTGATTTTTTAATTAATAAACATCGTTCACGCAATGCATTACCAAACATTCCCAACTGGTTTTTATTAAAATTTAGAGAAAAATTAAATTTAATTTAATAAATTAAAAAAAAGCTAAAATTTCTTATTTAGGATTTAATTTAATTTTTCTACTGTATTTAGGCTAGCGCGAATTCTTTTTAATGATAATAGATATAGTAAAAAAAGTAGCCAACCTCTGCTGCGATTAAAAAACTATGACATCAGTATTTATTCGGAATTTGACAATCAATGTTTTTTCGTTTGTGGAAACAATAAAGGTTGGATTGTTGCTCATCACTATGGAAATGGGCATGCAGCAAGAGGAGTTAGCATTTTATATATAAGACTAGCAGAGGTACCCGGCGTTGCTCGGGATAATTACACTTGTAGGTGAACAGAACAATCTCACAAAATTTTTAATTATAACTCCCAATTGGTTAAATAATAACTCATTCAATACAACACAGAGCAAATTATGTATCCATTCTACAAAAAATACGAAAAAGAGGAATTCCAGGTGATATACGGGGCCTTTATCTAAACTCTTCTTGACTTCCCTCACCATTGCGGTTCAATGCCAGATACTTTAAACTCAAGATTTTTTTGCCCTTGACGTAGAAGAACTTATACTCCTTGCTCGATCCGAAACTCCCGTTGTTAAGATGTTTCAAATGCCTGTATAGCTTTTTCTGTGTTAGTTGCTTTGACCAATACTCATTTCATCTCCCAAAAAATCTGTACTCAATTCAAAAACACCCTGTATAGACTAGCAGAGAACCCGGCGTTGCCCGGGATAATTTATAATTGCAGGTAAGCAGAACACTCTCCAGAAGTTAAATAATATAGACGGGTGAAAATATATACGTTATGACGGGTCTATAGTTATAGACCCGTCATAAATTTTTGCCAGTTGTCTGGACCTTTGTTAGGGAGCTCAAAGGAGACACGCGTGACTCCTTTGCCTCATCAATAAACACTGTCCTGTCACTGCATCATCATTCTCTGCTCATTAGTAATAACTCTTGAAAACGAACGTTCCATCATCGCATTATCAGCATCTCAGATTCCAAAATATACATATTCCTACAGAATATAGTCAAAGTGGTAGAATCTGATGTGCTACCAAATAAACTAGGTGATAACCCTGTGTGGCTCTGACTTTTTTTTTTATAAATTTTGCAATATCTTAAAAATAAACACATGAAAACGCTTAGAATAATTACAGTATAATTCTTAATGAAAATACGAAAAAAAAATTTTTTTAAGGCTCACAATGAATGAACCTTTTCAAGGATGCCACTGCTAGTCTAAATAATTTCTTACTCACGTAATCTTACCTTAGATGTACCCTTGATGTTGGTGCAATTCGCACTCTTCTCTCGATGTCTTGAAAGAAAACTTGGCCATTCATCACTTTGTGTAGTCTACCGGTCGCCGATTCTTCTATTTACTTGCTAAATGCAGCACGGAGCTAAAGGAGTGGCTCCTCTGTTGTCTTTCCACTATTTCTCAATAGTCTGCTAACTCTTTATTATCTCCAGTTATTGATCATTTTTAAAGATAATGATTTTTCAATTGAAAAATGGAAGGAAAAATTCTGCGACCCGGATTCGAACCAGGAACCTCGACTATCATGGCCGATGCCTCTACCAATTGGGCTATCGCAGAAACCACGGACAGCCAAGCTGTCTCAAGGTGTCTTAAAGACAACCAAGTTGTCACGGTTGAAAGCCCAATAGGAAACGGGAACCTGGCCCGCAGATCGAGAATTTCTCTACTACAAACCATCAGAAAGTTGATGAACTCACAAGTAAATAATAATAATTATTAGCTGGAGAAGCGTCTCCAAGCATAGGTAATGATTTTTCAATTGAAAAATAGAAGGAAAAATTCTGCGACGCGGATTCGAATCAGGAACCTCGACTATCATGGCCGATGCCTCTACCTCGACCGAATCCGGGTCGCAGAATTTTTCCTTCCATTTTTCAATTGATAAATCATTACATATGCTTGGAGACGCTTCTCCAGTTAATAATAATTATTATTTACTTGTGAGTTCATCAACTTTCAGATGGTTTGGAGTGGAGAAATTCTCGATCTGCGGGCCAGGTTCCTGTCTCCCATTGGGCTTTCAACCGTGACAACTTGGTTGTCTTTAAGACACCTAGAGACAGCTTGGCTGTCCGTGGTTTCTGCGATAGCCCAATTGGTATAGGCATCGGCCATGATAGTCGAGGTTCCTGGTTCGAATCTGGGTCGCAGAATTTTTCCTTCCATTTTTCAATTGAAAAACCATAACCTATGCTTGGAGACGCTTCTCCAGTTAGTAATTATTATTATTTAATTTTTAAAGATGTTCAAGAAATTGTTAAGTACTAAGAACTCTCTATCTAAGAAAAGCCTGAATAACAGGAATTCTATGCATTGTTACAAATTAAACTTATCTATATTGCACAAACTTTGCCTTGAATTGTTGGTCATGAGATATTTCTCATTAATATGCCATGCCATAACCATGAATATCGATTTTTTATCAATAATTATTATTTATTCGAAATCTGAGGTAGACAGTGAACTTCCTCATGATTTGAAGGTCAAGTATACAAAATTCCTATCAAGATCGGAATAAAACTGTAGATTTGCATAAGAAACAAACAAACAAACAGACCCTCAAACATCCTTCTTTATATATATATAGAAAGACAAACAAACAAACAAACCCACAAACAAACAAATATCCTTCTTAATATAAATAGAAGACTCATAGAGGACCCGGCATTGCCCGGGATAATTACAATTGTAGGTAAACAGAAGCACCTCAAAGAGCTAAATTAAACCTGCAAATTGGTTAAATAATAACTCAATCGCTACAATATAGAAGGAAGGGACTATCCATTCTAAGAAAAATCCGAAAGACAGGAATTTACCTCTTCACTCAAAAAATCCATTTACTGCAAAAAAAATTTTTAAAGGCTCACAATGGATGGACCTCTCCAAGGACGCTTTCTAGTCTAAATAATTTTTTACTCACGTAATTTAGACTCACGTAGTCTAAATAAATTTTAGATGTACACTTGATGTTGTTGCAATTTCCTTTCTTCTTTCGATGTCTTGAAGCAAAAATTGGCCATTCATCACTTTGTGTTGTCTAGCGGTCGCCAATTCTTCTATTTACTTGCTTACCATTTGCTCAATACAGCACGGAATGAAGGAGTGCTTCCTCTATCGTCTTTTACTCTTTCTCAATAGTCTGCTAACTCATTATCTCCAGTTACTGATCATTTTCAAAGATTTTCAAGAAATTGTTAGGTACTAAGAATTCTCTTTTTTTAGTATTAAGAAAAGCCTAAATAACAGGAATTCTATGCATTGAATTCTATATTCACGAACATTGCCTTGCATTGTTGGTCATGAGACATATATTGTTGATCCTTGCATAGTTTTGGTGCATTGCGTGTTGACACCATTGTTGATACCTATTGTTGCACAAACTTTTATTTGCATTGTTGGTCATGAGATATATATTGTTGGTCCGTGCAAAGTGTTTGTGTATTGCATGTTGATAACATTGTTGATATTTATTGTTGCAAAAACTTTGTCTTGCATTGTTGGTTATGAGATATTTCTCATTTATATGCCGTGCAGTAACCATGAATATTGATTTTTTATCAATAATTATTATTTTTTCGAAATCTGAGGCAGACAGTGACCTTCCTCATACTTTGAAGGTCATGTATGCGAAATTTTACCAATATCGGAATAAAACTGTAGATTTGTATAATATACTAGCAGAGGTCCCGGTATTGCACGGGATAATACACATGTATGTAAACAGAACATTCTCAAAAACTTGTTTAAATAACAGCTCAATTATTATAACACAGAGCGAAGGGACTATCCATTCTATGAAAAATCCGAAACACAGGAATTCTAAGTGATATATCCGTGGCTCTGACTCTTTGTTTCTTTTGAATAAATTTTGAAATATCTTAAAAATAAACACATGAAAAAGCTTATAATTAATACAATAAAAGTTCATAATTAAAATTTTAAAGAATTCCTTGTACATGCTTACAATGATTAGATCTCTCCAAGGATTCTACTGCTAGTATAAATAATTTCTTACTCACGTAACCTTTACTTGAGATGTACACTTGATGTTGTTGCAATACCCACTCTAATGGCCATTCATCACTTTGTATAATCTACAGGTCGCCGATTCTTCTAATTACCATTTCTTCAATACAGCACGGAGCTAAATGAGTGCTTCCGCTGTCGTCTTTCCACTCTTTCTCAATAGTCTGCTAACTCTCCATTATCTCCAAATACTGATCATTTTTAAAGATTTTCAAGAAATTGTTAAGTACTATGAACTCTAATTTCTAAGAAAACCTGAATAACAGGAATTATATTTCAGAAACTTTGCCTTACATTGTTGGTCGTGTGATATTTATTGTTGATCCCTGCCTAGTGTTGGTGCATTGCGTGTTAACACCGTTGTTGATACTTATTGTTGCACAAACTTTTGCTTGCATTGTTGGTCATGAGATATTTCTAATTAATATGCCCTGCCATAATCATGAATATCGATTTTTTATCGATAATTATTATTTTTCCGAAATCTGAGGTAGACAGTGACCTTCTTCATGGTTTGAATGCCAAGTATGCAAAATTTCATCAATATCGGAATAAAACTGTAGATTTGCATAAGAAACAAACAAACAAACAAACAGACCCTCAAACATCCTTCTTTATATATATAGAAAGACAAACAAACAAACAAACCCACAAACAAACCCAAAAACAAACAAATATCTTTCTTTATATATATAGAAGACTGGTAGAGGACCTGGCATTGCTCAGGATAATTACACTTGTAGGTAAACAGAAGAATTAAAATTAAAGAGCTAAATTAAACCTGTAAATTGGTTAAATATTAACTCAATCACTACAATATAGAGCGAAGGGACTATCCATTCTAAGAAAAATCCGATAGACAGGAATTTACCTCTTCTCTGAAAAAATCCATTCTAGGTGATATACCGGTACTTGATTTACCGGAAAAAAATTTTTTTAAAGGCTCACAATGGATTGACCTCTCTAAGGATGCTTTCTAGTCTAAATAATTTTTACTCACGTAATCTTATTTTAGATGTACACTGGATGTTGTTGCAATTCCCTTTCTTCTTTCGATGTCTTGAAGCAATAATTGGCCATTCATCACTTTGTGTAGTCTTGCGATCGCAGATTCTTCTATTTACTTGCTTAACATTTGCTCAATACAGCACGGAGCTAAAGAAGTGCTTCCTCTATCGTCTTCCTCTCTTTCTCAATAGTCTGCTAACTCATTATCTCCAGTTACTGATCATTTTCAAGAAATTATTAAGTACAGGGTGCGGCAGCGTTCATAGCATAATATTAACAGCACACCATACGGAAGTAAATGCTTTTTATTATTACTCTTTATATCAAATAGTAGTTACAAGAATGCCATTTGTTAATTTGTAAGTCAATGTTTGATTGGGTTAATTAATGTTTGACTATAACTCCTGTCAAATTATATCTCCGCTTCATAACACATTCATCTAAGCGGCGTTGGAAACTGTCCATAACTCGTCTGGGATATTGCCGACGGCAGTTCTGATGCGGTCCTTCAACTCAGGAATGGTGACCGTGGCAGCCAGGAGATGTCACCATAACGAGAAATTTCACTCCTCTGAAAGGTCTGTCGCAAATTCTCGCTGTATGCGAGATCGCTCCGTGTTGTTGAAACTACAAATGGTCAATATCCACATTCAACATTTATTTCAATAATTATTATTCCAACGCCACTTAGAAGAATGTTTTGTGCAGCGGGGACATCATTTGCCAGAAGTCATATTCAAACATTAATTAACCCAATCAAACATGACTTAAAAATTAACAAATGGCAACCTTTCAACTACTATTTGACAAAAAGAGTAAAAAATATAAAGCATTTATTTCCTAGTGGTGTGCTATTAATATTACGCTATGAACGTTGCCGCACCCTGTAGTAAGAATTCTCATTTCTAAGGAAACCCTGAATAACAGGAATTCTAGCAAATGAATTTTATAGTGCACAAACTTTGACTTGCATTGTTGGTCATGAGACATATATTGTTGATCCTTGCATAGTGTTGGTGCATTGCGTGTTGACACCATTGTTGATACTTATTGTTGCAAAAACTTTGTCTTGCATTGTTGGTGATGAGATATTTCTCATTAATATGCCCTGCCATAACCATAAATATCGATTTTTTATCAATAATTATTATTTTTTCGAAATCTGAAGTAGACAGTGACCTTCCTCATGCCTTGAAGGTCATGTATGCGAAATTTTACCAAGATCGGAATAAAACAGTAGATTTGTATAAAAAACAAACAAACAAACAAACAAACAAACAAAACCACAAACAAACCCAAATTGCACAAATTACTACTGTTTGAGCGCGGTGGAAAACCCAACACTTACGGGAAAAAAACCCATAAACTATTAAAAAAGATAACTCTACTGAGCCACAGCTCACATACGATATCCCCTTAATTTAAACGTAAATTATCATAATTTACAAAAATCATTACTAAACAATAATACCCCTCCTCCCTTTGTTAAAAGAGATTCGTCCTTCCCGCTCATAATTAAAAAAACTGGTGGAACCACACTCTCTACACAATTTGAGGACGTATTGCTCATCCTCTTTTCTTGCCTAACTTTCCGTTTGAACACCACTTAGGATTTTCGCACTACACTAGTATCCCCCAATTCGATTCCTTTAACAACCCACCAGCCAGGTTTAGGACAAACCATTATTTGAAATGTCCCAAACAGCTGGGTCCATCGACCACCCCTTCTAGCCCGAATCCACACACACACTCCAACTCTGCTATTTTCCTGCGCATTAACTGGGCACACATCCCTTACTGGTGCATACTTTCATTTTTTTCTGATAACCGTCTTTTTAGGGGCACCCACACTGCCCAGCGGAGAGATACTCTGTACAGTTATTATGCTTGAGCACAGGAAAGAGTACTCTCTCTGTATGTCCACCCCAAGTATCCCATCATAGGGACAGTCGCCAAACGAGTGTACCAAAAACATACTTTGTGGTATCTACTGTCCTTGAATACTGATATCTAACACTACACCCTTATCAATATGTAGGTATCCGCCATTTACTCATTTAACCACCATGTCCATATCAGTATATTTTGCCTGTAGTAGGCTCTTGGATTGCCTCACAATGAGTGATACCTGGGAACCCATGTCGACAAACATGCTGAAACGCTGCTTGCTTATAAGCACGTCGGTACGGTCCATCCCGTTCTCACCTACAGGTAAGCTGAATTGTTCCAGGGGGCTCAGCAGAATTGGCTGATGCGCCCTTTGCTCCAAACTTACAATCCAGGGCATAATGCCCAACCATTCTGCCCTTAAAACAGGTGAAACCGTTCTAGTTGTTCGAGTTGGCTTATAAACTCTTGCCCAGTAGCTGTGATACAGAACAACATAAGCTATCAACAGTATCACGAAGCTCCATCAACTCCTCTTTGCAAGTATATCTGATAGAGTTCGTATCCACCCCCAAAGTATTTTTCCCTTTCTGACTAAATTTTGTAAAGGTTTAGACCGTCATGGACATCTGCAGGGGTGCTACATGTTCTCGCAGCTCATGGCTGCTGGCCTCTCCTCGGTGCTGATGCTCGATGGCCTCCGACTCCAAATCATGTTGTACTGCATCTTCGTATGTCTGCAGAGCCGAGACCATAAGTTTCTTTTCGTGGGCTGGCAGTGTACTGTTATGGAGACATTTCAATAACATTTCCTCCCTGCTTGACTTCCACACGGGCGATGCTTGAAGGAACCAATCCATTGCGAGTTCCCATCGACTCCCAAACTCGGCGACCTATTCCTTCCTGAGCTGCACTACACTATGCAGCTTCTTCGAGAAGTCCCGCTTGGTTTTGACCTTCCCGAATATCAGCAGTGACCTTGCTTCCGTGATTCATATACCTGAACATCGAATAACTCAAAATCCGCTGCCTTCTTAGCAGCAGCACCTTTGAGTTTTGCCTTGGCAACGATCACCTCTACCTCGTCTGTCCACGAGGCGACCGTTCCAATGCTCTCAATAAAGCTGAGAAAACCGATTATGCTTATTCTGGCCCGATCCCCAGAAAACATCGGGACCGTACCCCTGTACCCGCTAACAGCAGTTCAGCTTCTTCTCCGTCACCAGGCATAATTATTCAACAGTTGGAATCCCCTAGACCAACGCTTACTCACTGTAATACCCCCTCACAATGTTTAGTATAATATTTCCTCGAGCCTCAAAAAACCGGAATTTCCATAAGTGGTCCCTGTTCGGAATGTACCAAATGCAACGCAAGTCCTATGAAGGATACAGCCGACAGACATGCTGCCTGCACAGTGTTGGTCCCAGAGTAAGGTGGACTGCCTAGATGATAGTGAGCGAACGAGGCATATACCAAAACTTGTGAGTTGCAAATAAAAACATTTAATGATCAAAACATAATAAAGATTTACATGAGATTATGGGGCCTCCAGATAATTATAATAAAATTGAAATCTAAATTAAGCAACAAAGTTACGGATTCTTTGTATAATTAGCTACTCTCCAACACCAGAACAAGAAAAATAAAAATATTAAATATCACTTATAACACTAAGTGAACAACTGACCTTACATTCCAATTATGGCCTTCGCATATAGATACTCATCCCTAAACTGCCAATAACACCCACCCTCCAAATCATCACATTACAAAAATTGTTACCCCAGGCAACTCAAAACCCCCTACTTCCATGCTGGCTTGAAAAAAGTAGCCATGGACATTGTGAACATTTTTGTGTTTTTTTGGAACCATGTACACTTTTCTCTACTGCACTGTAACGTTCGGAAGACGTGACGGGACCCTTTTAATTCCTGGAGGAAGGCGCAGTAACCTCCCTGACGTTTATTACATTACAGTTAACTTAGTATTAACTCTGAACCACACCAACAGGTGCTAACTTTCTCCTTCATTAATAGAAAGGGGCTGACCAATAGCCTTCATATTACCCACAAAACACATTACAAGGCAGCTCTATCACATTCCTCCCTCTAGACTCAATGAATCAAACTATCGTTCCAGGTCATGCGATACCATGCTCAGCCTCAGAACGCGGGGAAAGCGTTTTCCTGCACCCTGCTTAGCGCTACCGAATACTGGCAGTTTATTCTACAAAATGCTTTTACAACACATCCCTTTGTGACCAAATCCTGTATGCACAATACATGCAACGTCAATTACAAACGCCTATCTTCGACAAATATGATATAGGGTATTGCACTTTTAAAATCAGTTCAATGCAATTTATGCACATCAGTGGCTCAGCGGAAACGTGACAAAACTTTTCAGCGCCATTTCTTAACCAAGAATTCAGCGACGTTTGGGCGAGAGACTCAAAAAACAATATAAAGTTTCACCTCACCAAAATTTAAATCCAAATTCTTATGCAACCAATGCCTCAAAGGCAAGAGCAATGCTCACAGGGAATGTCTGACGACAAGCTATATATTCTTACCTTGGTCAACCATAAAAAAACAGCTATTCATTAGAGCGAACAGGCGAACTGCACAAAAGTGTACATAGTTCCAAAAAAAATATATTCACAAATTCCTACATGTCTCATAACAGAAACACATTTTAAGACAAAAAGGCAGCGTGCTTGGTTTCGCACAAACTGTTCCGCATTTTTCTTTAGGGAAGAAAAAACACATCCGGTCAAGCCAAGCCGCTGTTTAACACTGCTTAACAATCTATACAAAGCAAGTAATAAAAAATAATATATGCAGAACTCCTGCATCCTTCTCGTGCATTACTCATGGCAACAAAGCAACACTCTGCTTTCAACTAATTGTTGCCGAGCTAGCAACTTTAGGCTTAACAAACAAAAAACATAATATTTATGATAAACTTACAAAAAATAATTAAATGCAATAATTTCTCCACAAAATTTAACTACATATAATTACCAAATTACTACTCTTTGAGCGTGGCAGAAAACTCAATACTTAAGAAAATAAAACCCAAGAATTTACTAATAAACAAAACTTTACTGACCCACAGGCCACATCTCCAAACACTCGCAAATGATGGAATTACCCCATTGAATCTATCTAATCGGGACATCCATAACTTTTTATTTAAAAAGGCGATGCACATAGCTAGGTCCATCTTCAAAGGAGCGCCGGTGGAGTCGTCCATCAGGAACCGCACTCACTGGTATGAAAGCTTTCACCGTTCAAAATGTTGTTTGAGACTAGACCAGATGGACTGTGCGAATGAGCACTCAAAAAACACATGTTCCATGGATTCTTCAACACCGTGTAACTTGCATCCAGCAGATCTGATGAATCTCCATTGATGGATATGCTGGACAGTGAAAGATCCGTGGTGCAACAGCAGCCATTGATAACTGAAAACAGTTCTCTCGAGACTATTGCTTTCACCGCCTTCAAGATACTTGACCATGGATAATGAGGGCGCAAACTAAGATGTCAGTAGTCGCACCCTGGTCGGAGAATTGGAAGAACAAAGTAAAATGTAGGTTGCCTTTGTCTGTTGGGTCTAAATGACGTAGTCCAGGAATGACAGTCACTAAGTCCAAATAAAATTATTTGTTGAAGACTGGGAATCCTGAATAAAAAATCAGTGGCAATGAGGAAAGAATTGGTAGCCTATTCTTCTTGAAGAAGAAGTGCAGATGCAAGAACACAAAGTTTGCCCAAATAGGGAGGGGGGAAGAAAACACGAATTATGGATCATGGGGCCAACCTGGCTGGAATCAGATAATGCCATATATCAGGCATACCTAACCTCCCTATCAAAGGGAATGAATAAGAATTCTGCTATCAAAGGGGAAAACGAACAGAAGAACCTCACACAGAACACAATTGCACTGTGCACTCTTTGAAAGTCTTGGCGAGGTGACAAGAGGAATAGGCATTTCGAAGTCAGAAGTGGCAAAATATGAGATTTGATAAACCACGCCTTGACAAACATCGAGCTGGAGAAACGAAAGTTTTTCTCAAGTTAGGAAACACAGTTTTCAATCATTTGTTGCCAGTGATGGGAGTCAATGTCCGGTAAGAAAAAAAAAACATAACCCAACACTGTGACTTGGCTACACAATGATATTGGGAACAATTTGATATCTTCACTAGAGTAGTTTATTTATTTATTTATTTATTTATTTATTTATTTATTTATTTATTTCAAAGATGAGTACATAGAATCCAGTCAAGGCCAGTAGGGCGTATGGGCGACGAATGAGGTCCCTGACTGGATTTTCAAATTCATAAGCAACAATTAAAGAATAAACACATTGCACTATACAGGGTAAGTACAGTAAGGAATTAAAGGGCGAGAGAGGGATGTTAGAGAGGTAATGTTTTAATCTAGATTTGAATATAATTTGCTGCCTGCAATGATAATACTGTTGTTTTGGTAGGAAAATTTAAATAACGGGTTTATAAAAGGGGTTTTGTTTCTTAAGTTATAACGTCGGGTTGGTTTAGGGGAAAATAAATGTTGGGGAAGTGGAATCTCGAGTTTATTATGTAGATAAATATAGCTAAATAAAACGAACATAATTTAAAAATTGGGAGAATGCCAAGTCAGACACCGAGTCGGTTTTTCTTAGATTTTAAAAAATTCGTATGGATACGTTTTAAATATGTTAAGGTTGTGGAACCACAAAATTGGAGCCCATAAATAAGGGAGGATGGATTAATGTAAAGTATAAAAGAATAAGGATTCTTTTGGGTATAAAATGGAGCCGGAAAAAGAGATTTAAAGAATTGACAGAGCAGTAATATGAGCATCCCAGGAAAGATTATATGAGTAATAAATCCCTAGGAATTTATAAGTTTTTGAAGTATTTATAATAGAGGAGTTTAATATTAATGAGAAGTTTGTAAAATCAACTTTCTTGTTACGTAGATTGAATATAATATAGGTAGTTTTCTGTAGATTTATATGAAGGCCGTTAAGCGTGTTCCAATAATGAAGTTTTGTTAATGTTGAATTGATGGTTAGTTGAATTGAGGATAGAGTTAGCTCGGCAGCATCTTTCTCGTACTAATATGATCTGTTACTCTGGTTTCTTATTTGAAGAGTTTAATCTGTCTAACCTTTTCCTGTAGTTAGCCTTGGAACCAATTTCTACTATCACTAATTTTGCGTTATATTCATTAATGACATATCATTCCAAGTTTTTTGATATATTACATGACATATTTTACCATTGAAAGTTCCAATGAACCATGATAGTTCCACTAAACCAGGTGCCTTTGAATCAATTTTGACTACCAATGATTTTACGTTATATTCATTCATGACACATCATCCCAATTTGTATGATATATTACATGCCATTTATTTTCATTGAAAACATTTGAGGGTGTCATAAGGGTACCATTAGAGCACGTACCATTGTTTCGATTTCAACCATTTTCAAAATGGTTCATTCCCGAAACCATATTTATTAATCCGCTTACGATTTGTTTGATGTATTACTTAATATATCTCTCCATTGAAAACTGCTTGGTGGGGTCGTGAAGATAACACTTGTGCACGTGCCATTGAACCGATTTAGATAATATTTATGATTGGTTCGTGCCACGTACCATATTCATCGACTGACGAAAATAGTAATGAATAACCGCTTCTATCTCGTCATTACGATTTGTTTGATATAAGTACATTACTTAATATGTCTTCTTATTGAAAATTGCTTGGCGGGAAAATTGAGGTACCATTTGTGCACGTACCAATGAACCGATTTAGATAATATTTGTGACTGGTTCGTGCCTAGAACCATAATCATTGACTGACGAAAACAGATTTTTAAAATCTTTCATAGTCTCGGAGGAGTTAGAGTTACAGACAGACAGACAGACAGACGGATGGACAGACAGACAAACAGACAGGCACGTTTTCCCACAATGATAGCATAAAATACCTTTCGGTATTTAATATTGAAACTGTGGTATCTTCAAATCTCTGTTCAATATATTTCATTGATAACACTTCGAAAATTCACTATTCATAATAATTAAATCACTTCATCTTCAAAGCTATATTTTTCTTACAGGTAAGAAAAGTTAGTTTAATATCATAAGTTTCCGCTGATTTCATCATTGGCTTTTCAACAAAACATTAATTTTATTATTCATTCATATATTCTTACTCTTTCAACAGGTACATTTACTTTCTTCTACGTTTAAATTAAATCATACGTGGATGCACTCCCATCTTTGTTAATCTTCCATACATTTCAGATTTGGCAACATTTCTTCAGTTAAGTATTATTTTATATTTTTAACTAAACGATTTTACTCTATTAAGAATATTGTATATTTAGTCATCATTCATAGCAATAATCTTATTTTTCTTTATCTTTTCTTTTCTCACTTTTAGCAACCATCCTGGTTAAAAGAAGCATACATAGCACTACCGTCGTGTGGATTACTGCAGCTTGAGCTTATGCTTTTAATTCTTTACAACAACTCGCATACATTATATAAAGTAAGGAGGGAAGGGGAACATTTAGCGTGAAACCGGCCGAAGTTCAAGAGACAGATAAGCACCCGGAAAAAACACTAAATGTAATTTAATGATCAACCTTATGATGTTAACACAATTCCATAAGGTTGAGACACAAATACAAATGCGTGAACATCGTTCGTTTCAGAGGATCGAATTGGTTCGATTAATGGCTCAAAGTTCTTCTCTTCGAGTTGCCTTAAGCTTTCCAAAAAATCAATTTTCGTTTCTTCTCCTTTTTTCCTTTTCACGAAGACATGTCATCATCCCATTCCTTGTTAAGGGATATTATAGAACGTCACTATAAAAATCTTTTACAAAGAACTTACCACTCATACTGGCCCAATCATAACGTCTAGTACCAAAATTTCCGTCGATCAAGGTAAGTCTTATACTTTCTGTACAGTCTTTCCTTTTATTTGCGCTCGTTCAGGCATCCATCTTTAATTAACATCATTTCAACATCATTCTTTCACTTAAATTAATTTCTCATTAAATAACTATTTATGAGTGGTTTCACATGAATAAGCAGAAATATTTGTGAACGTTCTCTTAAAATCGACGATCGAACATCTACTGATCGCAACTCTTTATCTTCATCATTCATTGCAAGACAAAAATTTTTGTAGATGTACGTTTTCGTTCCATAAACAAAAGGTTCATCTCTGAATTCCGCTGTAAACTGACGATAGAACGTCTTCTTATGACTGATTCAAATGTTGAATCCCTCGCTATCCCATCTTTTTCTTCTCAAGCATTTTTTATCATTGTTAAAAAAACCAAAATCAACAACATCAGCTGTGTATATTTCGTCACGATCTTGAATATGTTATGATCATTTTTTTCTTTCTTAAAGGGTGTGCCCACAAATATGAAGCAAGTGAAATACGGGGAAGGCATGTAAAGACCAATTAAAAGTCATTTTGGGCATTAAATTTATTCTCTTCGCAACAAAATTCCTTTTGAGAAACAATATCGTTTACAGTTCGGTAAGAAGAAGATTACTTGGTTATCTTATGCTTGATTCAGCACCATAGACTATCTCCAGAAAGCGTCGTGTGCTCCATTTATTTTAAGAGGCCGAACACATTCACCTCTGCACCAAGTAGTTGATAAAAACTCCGCAACATATTTTTTCAATGATAATTGTCTTGTCATGGTATAATAGTAAAATATCTAATTACCTCTACGCTTGAGTATTAACTCATCTTCTCGTATTCTTCAATCAGACGACGTAAGCATCATAAGTCGATGGTGAGGTCTGAAAAAGTTAATCCTATTAGATGCATCCACTCCCGAATCGGATATGCAGTATTTCAGGAATCGCAGTTACGGTGAATAGGATTAGGTCGCTCGCAACCAATAACATCGGAACTTTCACGGCCAGGCAAATATTTTAGTCATCTCTTCCTCTTCCTGTTCGATTTTTGCTGCGCTTCCTACGTTCCCGTGGACTCTCTCTGTCTTAAGATCTCTCATTCTTTCCTACTTGGAACAGGTGTCTATTAATTTTAGTTTGGTGAGAATAGATGATCGTAAAATTGCTCTCTTAAATACGTGTTCATTTTCTCCATCGCTAATGCTACCGAATTACCTTCCGGCAACGGAGTTTGTAAGGAAGCATTTATATAATGTAGCTCGACGTAAAATTTCACGAAACCTTCGTGTTCAGATTAAGTTCGCGCATTTAACACCTTACGCCTCGATATTGCATTTTGTGAGGTTCCAAATCTCTCCTTCAACATCCGTTTTGCTTCTTCCCACGAATCAGTATTTTATAGCATCAATCATTCAGGGGCTTAAATGAGGCTCTACCATCTGTGGGAAGATTTGTCGCAATAAAGCTACCGGTATTGCTTGGACGCTGGCTTGTTCCTCAAAATTTACAAGATACCCATGAATATCGGTGCATACATTAAATAAATACATATGTAGCGTTCTCTTAAATCTATATGTCTTCTTCTTGATCAAGTACAGTGGTCTCAACAGCTTCAATTTGACTTTCGTAGCTTCTTGCCATATTCTCCCATGATTTTGTTTCACCTCCTAGTGTAAATTGCAACAAACTCTCTTTCAAAAATGGCCCTATTTCTTTGGTTTACCAGGTGGTGGTGTCCGGATATATTTGGTTCCCTGTCCGGATTTTTCTTTAAAGTTGCTTATCAAACACCACACTGTGGACAATCACCAGCATATGCGAATGCGTCAACAAGGACTACCCCTACCAACTCGTCTGCTGTGTGGGCCAGAACCCTATCCTTGGTATTGCTGTGCCGTCTGTAATGTTACTTATACGCTAACTATTATTACTACACATCGTTGGGACATGCAGACATAATCTCGTTAGACCAGAGTTTAATGGGTTCACCACTTAAAACCTACTAAGGAATACATCAATTGGTTCAGTGACACATATGCGCACACGGGACATATATCGTCCCCACGCTACACAAACTTGCCAAACGACTGAGTTCACAAAAGCAACACGGAATAGCTTGTTATTACAGACAAGCAACTCCGCAAAGGAAAACGTTAAACATTTGCGCATATCAGCAAAACTGTTAACTAAACAATAAAATTTTCAGTAAACTTCAATGACAGGCGATCACCACTCTCTTTACTAATCTTAGGCTTAAGACAAGCCATGCTTGGTCTCTCATCAAGACAACCATGCCAGTCCCAAAAAAACGCTTGTCCTCTACATAATCCGAATACGAACATTTTTATTAACATCTTCTCTAAGCAACACAACAATTGCCGGGAGCAGGGCATGATAATGTGACGACGCGTGCGTAATATCATAATTGATATTCCACACGTGCCGCCACTACAAACATGAAAGCTGTGGCTCTCATGTTTGTGTTAATTAATATCAGATAATGGTGGACACAGTAGTAAAATAATTGGAAAATAATTAAAAGTAACGAAAAAGGGAAGATTGGGGGGGGAGTTTAAACTGAAAGTAAGCGAGATGGCGCACTCAGAAAGAGGTGTACTTTATGTTATAATAAATAATGTTATTATGTATGACAAATATAAGAAGATGACATAATATAAGAGTTTTACAATTTGTACTTTTATTAAGAAAAGAGTAAGGAATTTTATATGTAGGAAAGGGATCAAACATGAGATCGATGGCAGGCTAGGCCTAACGAAGGAATTTAGCAGGAAGTAAAAGTGAACTTTGGGGACAATGGTGAGAAAGGTGTGAAGGAAGTTGCCAGGGCAACCGATAACGCTGGAACGAAATTCCTGGAACGAGCGTGTGGAACAATAGTAGTGGAGGTCAAGGTCTTCTCGGTAGCGGAGAGAGAAGGGGTGAAAATTAGACACTTCGGCACAGGACTCGGCAGTGACGAGACGTACTTTCTGAAACGGTTAAGCAGGTGAAAACGGAAGAATTAGCTGACATGAAGCTGATCTACTCCCATCCCGATTTCCATGCGGCGAGCTTCGATGCGGAGAACGGAGAGCAACGTTCTTAAGGTACGACCCAGGAGGAGCAGCCCACCGAGTGGAAGCGCACAAACACGGCATGAGAACGGAGGAGGGCAGTAACCTCAGCGGAGCAGAGCCTAACCGATGTCGGGGAAATCACAAGGAGCCGAGCAGTGCGATCTTGGGCGTGAGTGAAATCAACGAACAGTGACTACCGTCCAAGCGTTGAGAGTAGTAAAGATATCAGATAAGTGAAACTTTCGTTAAATATGGGCCCACGCGTAAAAGTGAAAATTGATATACCTACAGCAGTTATGAAAGACTCAATATATTTTGTTTCTAGAGAGATTGTGCGAATAGAACGTACTATTATAGTAAATTGTGAGCAACAGATAAAAGAAATATAAGGCATCGAGCTTAAGAGATAAGACAGTTAACAGGAGTGATTTATAAAAAAAGGGGGTAAAGCATTACTAGATTGTTCAGAATTTATTTTAATTTGTTCCTATTATATATTTACAAGATATGTTCACTAGACGTCAAAGAAAAGTAATTTAAGTCCTAGGCACAGTGTTATTTCTAATTATTATCATTGAATTATTTTTTTTTAAATTTATTTGAATAAATTTTCCTTTGCATTTGTTTTAAGTATACCTTGATCTGAGTGAGTCATTCTGCTTTTAGAATTAGAAGGTTTTTTTTTCTTTCTTTACATTGCAAGAATAAATTGGAAGGAAAGGGGGGGTACTTTGTGTCCACAGTTATCATATGCTTTAATTTAGTTTAGAACCTAAGATTACCTTTTTTTTGCTTATTTGCTTGTATCCCCGACTATTATGGTTAGACGATAAATGAGCGTATTTCTTCTTGCTTTTACTACGTGAAAGGACGTAGTCTAGCTCTAATTTGATGCAAGGCGATCAGAGCCGTTAAGAGCCCTCACCTGTTGAATAAGTATACGATTTCACCTTCAAGATAATAAGGAAGGGAATGCATACATAGTCGGTGATACAAAGATTTGTTGCTTATTGATTTTTGTTGGATTGTGGCTAATGGTGTGGGGGTTGTAATAAGATACTCATGGGTAAGGGTCATCAAGGTAGATAGTGGGAAGGAAACATTGTTGGGAGCAATAACTGATAATTAGGAAAGGAAGGTATTATACGGGGGTTAGGATAAGCTAGTATAGGCAGCAATTTTTTTTTGGGAATAAAAGTAATCCACTATACGATCGACACCGACGGAGTAGCTGACACGGAGTCAGAGAGTTTATTTTTTTGGGTCATAAAAGTACGAACCTCGTGTGGTACCTCGTTAATACAGCAGGTAAGTGACGCGCAAGCATCACGCATAACGGGAGGTCGTTACAATAAGAACACTGCCCTCTCCCCAACAATTGCGATCGTTGCTAGCATGCAACAGGCGTTGCAGCGATTGTTTGCCATTGACAAAACAATATAAATAAAAACCCCTGATTTCCCCCCTTCTTAAATCACAAATAAACAACTAACAATATAAATTAACCTTATAATAACAACAACCAATTACACTTCAAGAAAAATAAATATTTAACTGATCTAGCCGCACAATGTCAACGAACAAAAACAAAAGAGCAACATAGACAGATAATCCCAAAAGAACTAAACTAATTTTCCGTGATACGCGAAAAACAGAAACATATGTATTTCTGCTGGGACATTTGACATGTCACATACGCCCGACGAAAGAACATCGAACATATCACTAACCATCATGTTCGATTAAAACCACCCTTACCACTCCAATTAACAGATGCTTTCGCGCCTCCTTTTATATTGAAACGGGTACACCCCAAAATCCTGTGTCCCTGACTCTTCCCTGTTTTTCTCAACCTGACTCTGTTTCTTCCTGTCCCTCTTAATGTTTTCTGCCCAGGGTCGAAGAGAACCCTCTCCCTGTCTGTTTCCCCGGACTCTGTTTCACTCCCGAAAGGGTTCCTACAGCAACTATTGTGTCGGTCCTTCCCCTTATCATTGCCACATTGACACCTCTGGTTCTCGCCATCGATTTAGCAATACGTTCTCCCGTTGTTCCCTCTGGATGCAGCCCCGCAAAAGAAATCACGGGTTCCTCATCTGCATCCACAACTGTACCATCCACAGGTTTGCTGGGTTCATTTATACTTGCAATGGGTTGCGGCCTGACAGGTTCCTCACGACCAATGTAGTCAGCCATGTTTCCCGTCTTAATGACGGTCTTGCTGGTCTTGTCGCATAGTGTATGCATTGCGGGTGCTGGCGTTTCCTTATCAGTCTGTTGATTACCCCCTATTTGCACCCCTGCCCATTCACATGACGGACAACCCACTGGTGCATCCTGCTGTGGACCACTGGGTCCCTCACCCGTCTCGGTGTCTGCAGAACCATGGGGGTCAGACACACTGACGCCTTTGTTCACAGTAACTTCGAAGGCACCATGCATTTTAATAAATCCCCTATACCACCAGCATTGCCCCCTATTACGTCAGTATCTTCACCGTGGTTGTGCACTGAAGCACTACTGCCCACTCTTTGCTGCTGGGGCCACTCCTTTTGACAGAACCAGGGCTCCTCTGTGCCAACACCAACACTAATGACAAATGGTACCTGAGCACTGCCTCCGCAATTATTGGCCTGAATGCCTACCAGAGTGCTATCCACCTGAGCCAAGCTGTCACCATCAGTGCAAATGCCAGAGCCTTCTACATAAACTGCCTCTGGTGACCTGTACCCAGTAACCCTCTGGTGACTTGTACCATGCACACTAGGGTACATCTGATTACCCCGGCCACATCCCCAAACATGTTACGTTCCCAGCCCATTTCCTGGGACACTGGTTAGACTGGTAACAGACAGAGACTGCTGCCCCGCATCTACCATCTGCCAATTCATGGCATCTCCCATCCCTTTTCTGACCATTCCGTGTCCACGTTACCCATGTAGCTACGAGTACAGTCAGCGCGAGGGTTCACTATGGATGCATCCTTATTGAGCACACATTGGCACCTTGTCCAGTACCCACAGACTCGCAACCACCCTGTGCACTCACACTGCACATCCCCAAATCGCATCCCTACAATCTGGAACCTATCCCACGCCGCCTGTCTCCTTACCCAAAACGATCTACCACCATAGTCACCACCATGACTGAACTTCCTCTACGAATACGTGATCTAGCATCACGCTTCAACCTCCACTATATCCTGCACTCTCAACTTGTGCTCTACCACCATTGCAGCTCCCAATTCCACAAGTTTCCATCTAAACAATATTGGCTGTAGCACCTTCAATCGGGCAGCCTTGCCCGATACGGAAACCGTGGTCGCCGTCATCACCCACCCTATTAGCTGCTACTGCACCTATGCTACTTACCCATGTCAACACACTCCAAATTCCCGGACTCCAACAGCTCAACCAACCCAACAGTTGTCCCACACTTGCACTGTGCACCACCCTGCGTTTGCCCTATACCACCCATATCAGTGACCCTATGCTACCCAACAATATAAACTGCTATCTATGTCCCAAATATAATTAACAAGCCAAGCACATGGCACAAACACTCGCTGACACCATGAATCCTTACTCCCTTGATAATCCGAAATTTCTGGATTATCACGCCACACGTCAGGCGCCAAATGTGACGGGTCACCCCTTTGCGTTGGTAAGAAACAGCCCTATGACAGCTAACACCCAAAAGGGTGGCTAGTCAGGGGTTCGGGGCGTGATTGTACGAGTGAATGAAGATTCAACAAGATCCATTTTATAAAACAATTTAACACTTGATTTATTAATACTAATAAACTACATGGCATATTACAAATAAACTAATTTCAATTGGCAACAAAATAACATCATAAACTAACATGTACATATGATTGCGGGCCCCCTTATTAACTAGGAACTAATCTGAAACAAGCATAACATTGCAACAATCTGCTTAATACTCTTCTCTGTAGGAGCCAAACACATTTAACTCTGTTATTGCATTAATCACATCAGCAAACAGCAAGGATCACAAGCAAATTCCTGGCCTCCACAAAGCTGAGCATCGTCAGCTACCCAAACGGGTGAGACTCCGAGGACGGTGTTCTCAAAGTGCTGAGGATCCCCGGATAAAAGCCTAAATTAACGCTTAACTTGCGCGATGTGCTCTTTTTACTTTATATCACAGCAAGGGGAGGAAAACCGTGACCCCATCTTGGCGGATTCACAACGTTCTCAAACACCACACCGTGGTCAATCACCAGTATACGCGAACGCGTCAACAAGGGCTACCCCTACCAACTCGTCAGGCCATAGTCCCGTGTCAGCTGTCCCGGCTGAATACACAATCAGGCTGTCTGGGCCAGAACCCTATCCTTGGTATAGCTGTGCCGTCTACAATGTTACTTATATCGCTAACTACTGCTATTACACATCGTTAGGACATGCAGACATAATCTCGTTATACCAGAGTTTAATGGGTTCAACGCTTAAAACCTACTAAGGAATACATCAGTTGTTTTAGTGATACATATGCGCATACTGGACATACATCATTCCCACGCTACACAAACTTGCCAAACGACTGAGTTCACAAAAGCAACGCAGTCTCATCAGAGCCAGCTCGTCAATGCAGACAGAGAAAAGGAAGGGATACTCACCCATTACCACGTTCATTTACCAGTCACGTTGCAAGCAGGACGGCTTCTCGAGGTTGCATAACAGCAGCCGGCTTGAGGAGAAGGCAAGGCATCCATCATGTGTGTATGCACTTCGCTGAACTAAGCGCGAAACTCAATATTACACGACTTAATTACAGACAAGCAAGTCCGCAAAGGAAAACGTTAACCATTTGTGCATATTAGCAACACTGTTAACTAAACAATAAAATTACAGTAAACTTTAATGACAGGCGATCACCACTCTCGTTACTACTCTTAGGCTTTAGACAAGCCATGCTCGGTCTCTCATCAAGAGAACCAAGCCATGCCTCTACATAATCCGAATACGAACATTTTTACTAACATCTTCTCTAATCAACACAATTGCTGGGAGCAGGGCATGATAAAAACAATGCCCTCTCCCCAACAATTGCGATCGTTGCCGACATGCAACAGGCGTTGTAGCGATAGTTTGCCATTGACAAAACAATATAAATAAAATCCCCTAATTTCCCCCTTCTTAAATCACAAACAAACATCTAATGATATAATTAATCTTATAATAACAACAACCAATTTCACTTCAAGAAAAACAAATATTAAAATGACTCAGATACACAATGTCAACGACAAACACAAAAGAGCAACACAGATAAATAATCCCAAACAAACTAAACTAATTTTCCGTAATACGCGAAAAACAGAAGCATACGTGTTTCTGCGGGCCATGTGACAGTAACATTATGTCACACTTTCTTCATGATCGTATATCGGGGAGTCTGCAAAAATAAGCAGGGGAAATATGGGGAAACTAATTCAAAGTCCTTTTGGGTGTTACTAAATACATGCACCCACACATACGGTTTGTTATTTTTTTTGGAGAAGTTGTCTTCTCTTTTGATTGCGAGATTTTGCTCATTTATGATGGGCCTTTTGTACTAGTTTTTCGTGTTTTCCCTTCTGTAAGCCTTTTTTGTTTCTGCAATTAATTTAATATGATGTTTTCCTTCTGCCAATTGTTGTCGTTTTGTTCTCTTGCGTGGCATGCGGCTTTCCACTCATGTCTGCATTGTTTTATTGCGCTTGTGTTATGGAAGTTGTTGTTTGCGTTTTGGTAGTCAATTTTTCAGTGTTGGCTCAGCAGCTCATCCAGCAAATTGAGTGTGCCTGTTGAGAGCCAATGTGGCTTTGCCTCTTCTCAATTATTGGAATTGGTTCTCCAGTATTAATTTAATTTTTTGATTATTAATCTGTCTCAGCTTGACAGTTTTTGGGCATTGAGATGTTCCGCCCTGTCCCTTACATTCGACAGTAGTCGTTATGCCTACCTGCGAGATGACATCGAGTTTTGTCCAAAGTTTTCTCGTTTATGTTCGGAAGGCTTCTTAAATTTCAACGGAAGGGTGTCTAAGCCTATTTTGTCAGTGAGCTAGTCCGAGATGGCCTGATAAGATTTGATTAGGTTAAGCTTTACCTTATTTTCTTACTAATATTTTAATTAACCTTTTTGCTTCTATTTGGTCCCGTTTATTATTAGAATTTTTTCTTCATTTTATTCTTCCTGTCCCTTGGGTAGTGCTTGTCTTCTACCTTGCTGGCCATGTTTCTTTTACCTTCTTCAGGTGCCTGGGACCCGTCGGCAGCATTTGTAGTTCCTACTTCTACTGACATTGGACTTACTTCTCCAGTTTTCCGGCATTTTCACCTAGTCTGCTTGCGTTTCTACCTTCCCAAGACTTCTGTTTTTTATCAATTGTTGCTGCCTGTATTTTGTGATATTTGTGTCTTCAAAGAATTCTTCTTGTCATAACTTAGTTTATGTTTTATTTCCAATTGAATCTCATTCCTTTTTATATATTTTTGATTATATTTTTGTACTCTGAATACAATAAGAGATTTATTTGGATGACTGACGTTTTTATCTTTAAGGTATTCATTTTTTCTTTACTTATACAATTCCGGGGACTTTAGGTTTGATTGCGAAGGGTTAATTTTTAGGGTTAACGTTACAGAAGTTTTTTAACAAATAAATCTCTTATCTTTTATTAGTGTCACGTGGTAAATTCAGAAGATCGAGAATCATGACATCCTCCAGCCTCCGTGACGGAGAGATGCCTTGTCCCAATTGAGAAGTCAATCAGAGTCATTAACATGGGAGAGAAAAACGAGATGAAAAAGTGGAAAAAGTTATGGCATAGGAAAGAAATAGGAACAAGTGTCTTTTATGGAAATGACAAGGCCCCTCATGTGGAAACGATAGCTGGTGACCTGCTGAAATAGTATATGTAGAGAGGACAGTTCTAGATAAGCAGTTCGAAGGAAATATCAGAGACAAAGGGTGGACAAGTTCAAGGTTTCCCGCGATTAAGGCTTCATGTCAGCGACTTCAATCATGGAGAAAGATTTTTCGTTAAGCAAGCAAACCAAATCTATCCTGCTCCGTAGATGGCAACGCCGATTAAAAGAGAGGCGCAGGTCAGATAAACTCTTTGGACTCATATGCTGTTAACGAAAAAGCTCTTTATAGCTCCCATTTTCGACTGAGCATCACCGTGACTTCTTATAAGAACACCGTCTGGTGGACGCACTCACTTCTCAGGAGAGTGTGTTTCAAGAGGGCGGCAAACGAAACTTATAATGTAATGAGGTCATATTTTGCCCTAACTATTTGGCACTGCAGAACTGCTAAGCATGTTAGCCTGTCATTAAAAACAGTCATGATGACCCAACGCCAGATCTCCTTTCAGTGCATAAAAATGTAAGCAAGATGATTAAATTTTACACGTGAAAACAACTAGAGCAGGATGTAAGGAAGTACTTTGCTAAGTGCGAAGTTTGTCAGAGTAATATAGTGGCTTGGGATTTACCCTACGGTGAGCTTTAGCCATTAGATGCACCACCGACAAGGTGGCACATAATTACGCTGGACTTGTGATGTCTCTATCTGTCTCGTGACGATGCTCTTTCACCGTAACGGATAAACTATCGAAAGGGTTTGTTTACTTCATCTCTGCAGTTCCATAACTGCAGAAGAGACAGCGCAAATTTTAATCATATGTTTAAAATACATGGGTTTCCAGAGGTGATTGCATCGGATCAAGATGTACGTTTCACATCCAAAATGTGGAAAGAAATTTTCAGGCTTTTGGGATCCTCCTTGAAATTTGCCAGCACCTATCATTCCTAATCAGATGGGTAGCTGGAGAGGACTAATCAAATGTTGGTACAGGTGCTGAGGAGTTATGTTAATGATGACAAAAACGACTGGGAAGACTTCTTATTTTCCACAGAAATAGCCATCAATTCCCTTGTTGCCGAGGCTACAGGTACGTCTCCTTTTAACTGAGAACTGGGGAGTGGGGTGCAGATCCCTTCATCAATCAATAAGTTTTGAGGACAGTCTCATCGGTCCTCACTTATATTACGAGCCCACAGCAAACATTTTAAATTGCTCATAAACAAATAAAGGCATCCCGAGTGAACAGGTTTAAAGGTGTAGTTGGTAAAAATTGTATGAAAAGTTTGTGGGCCCTTTCAAGATGAAAGAAATTATCAGCAAGGTTTCGGCCAAGCAAATAATTCCCTGCAAGTGTAAATGCCGAAACAAGATGTTTCATTGGTCCTTCTCAAAAAAATTTATATTAAATAAATAAAACAGTGCACCATGGTCTATTAAAGACCCGGAATTTAATGACGTTTATAAGGTGGAACGTTTACTGGACTAAAGGGAAAGAAACCCAAGCGAAGATTCCTCATGAAATTGATGGGCTGTGATCATCCATCATGGGAGCCAGAAGACCATCTTCATCGGTTTAAAGTGCCAATCACAGATTTCGTCAGGTGTCAGCGAAGAATACAAGATCCTCCAACCCTGACCAATTACTCAATCGCCAAACTGAATTCGATGTGTTCACCATACTCAATCCTCTCTCAGACCTTTTGTAATCCATTCATTTTGTACTTTGCTTTATATAATTTTTTATTTTTATTTCGTACTTTGCTTTACATAAAAAAAATTTCCATTCATTTTTTTATTTACACGGTCGTATTAGTAAATCCACTTGTCATTTTGACTACCGGATACGACCTCTTTTCGGTCCGCGTTTGCGACCCCCACACATTTTTGTTTTTCTTTCCTCCTTAGTTTATTTGTCCTATTGGTTAATTTTCTTATTAGTTACTTTGTTGTCTTGCCCTGTACCTCCATGCTCATTGGTTCATTTGTACCCAAATTTTTGTATATAAAGGCTTGCGAGACTCTTGTTGTGTATCCTTGAAGAAGCCGGGAATAAATGGCGAAACTAGTCGATAATCTTGCTGTCCTTCTTTTATACTGCAAAGCCACCACTCACTTCGTAACGTGATTGTATCAAGACTACATTGACAAAGGTGGGGGTGAGCACGTCAAATGGTAAATTCAGAAGATCAATAATCGTGACGTCCTCCAGCCTCCATGATGGATAGCTGCCTCGTCACGATTTCGACATCAGAATCAATTACGTGGGAGAGGAAAATCAAGACTGAACAGTTCAAGCATTTCTGCGATGAAGGCTTCATGTCAGCAACGTCGGCTAAGGACAAAGATTTTTCGTCAAGTAGGCAACCTGAAACCAGGCTGCTCCATAGATAGCAATGCTGATGAAAACAGAGGCACAGGTCAGATAAACTCTTTGGACTCATATGCTGCTAACAAAAAAGTCCAATAAAACTTTTCATTTTTGATGAAGCATCCCTATGACTTCTTAAATGAACTCAGCTTCGCGGACGAGCTCACTTCTCCGGGACGGCATAGGAATCTTATTGTGTAATGAGATCATATTTTGCCAAATATGGCTTTACTCTTTTACAAATCTAACTATTTTGCACAGCATAATTGCTAAGCATTGTGTTTAACACATACTCTTTCAATTGCAGTTGTGTTAACTGGGTTGGCATTTTTCCATTTTCTTTCTGAGAACATCATGAGGGAGGACCTGGCTATACCTTCCTGCAATTCATAACACTTCATGCTTTCTATTAAATTCTCTGAACTTAGCCACGTACAGATTTATCGAACAATAACCACAGAGCTGACTTATGTATTATTGCGATGAACCCTCCCTCTTAAATAGCCCTATGAGATAAGAACTACCTGCGACCTTCTCCAGGGGAAGCTCATCAACGGTTCGGGACTCGTCAGAAGGCACTTGCACTGGGCCTGTAAACAAACTTACTACAACTTGGAAAGAATGCAATACCACTACACGCATTAAAATTGAAGTAATGCATTTTTAATGCTCCACATGCGTACACAAACACTGGATACAATCACTTGGTGCAGCAACCAAACTAACATGCCATGTACATAACTACAGAAAATAATCTATAAAAAAGCACCTTATTCCAACTGGTACGCCTAAAGGGGCCCCCTCAGATTCGTACCTAAGAAAAATTAGAACTATTACATTTGTCTGCTCTGAGTGGGCCACACACACCAGTACCTTGAGGCATGCAGCATCAATGGCATGACCGTGGAACCCAAAAGGGATAGCCCCTATCCCTACTATTGCGTGGATTCTCTTCTTGTACTGATCAACCAAATCACTATGTCCACGTGGCTAACCACTAGCTGGGTCACTCCTCCCCAACCACGGGCTTTAAAATATTCCCAACTTTGGCGCAAACCAGCGTCATGTGACCCTTTTCCTCATAAAGAGGGGAGGGTCACCATACCACTATGGGCCCGGTTCAGGTGAGGAGCACTCAGCCCTGGATGCTTATACCTGAAAAGAGGCAGGGGTTTGCCACCACAATACTGCCCAACAGGTTACAAGGCGTATGCCCTGGGGTAACAGCACAATTGTCCACACTAGCAATAGTATCTACTTCCTTCCACTAGGCAAAACCACATACCCCACTTACAATACAAGGGACAAGCATTGCTTGCTGGCTTAAATGCTAATCAGGACAACCTAATGCGGTACAAAAACTACAAGGTTAAAAAAATGAAAATTGTATCTTTACTACAAAAAAGCATTCAAGCACTTAGTGACATCTCTTCACTGATAGACACAAAAGTGTTTGAGCTGACGACATTCACGCTAACTAGCTGTTCAATGTTCTCTGGAAAGTTCACTCTGAACATGAAGAAAATAAAAAGAAACGAGACACTCACCAGACCGACGTCGGAATGCAGGGGCTGAGAACAGGCTTCCTTTCCGAGACTTTACCTGGGTTGACGCTACCAAGCTTGACATTGTCTCTGCAACTAAAATTCCATGCTAACGCAGCTCCTTCTTCCTTCTCGGCTCAACATGAACAGCATGCTCCTTCCATTAGCACTGACAAACTTTTCTGCTTAAAAAACTTTAATCATCACTAATTAAACCAAGAGCATAGGCAACCTCAGTCACTATAAATGTCTACCAACGGTTCACGGGCCAACATGGCTGCCTTTATTGGAACAGGAAAACTCCCTCGTCGGATCGTTTTTTGCAGAAAAACCCAAAAAACTCCAGAATAACATCTCGATTTTAACAATCGCATATGAGGCTGTCATCATCTTCTCGGAAAAACTCCGAGAAGACAATAATAGCCTGACAGAGTTTAATCGCCGCTGTTTTCTTTTTAATGCACCAACGACCACACAAACAATAAAACTTATGCTACGCAAGCTTCATAATATAACAGTTGAAGACACGCATATAAAAAAAGTAATTTAAGAAAAATAAATAGCTCCAAAAACTCCGAGGCCCATTGCTCGCTGCACCAAACAGAAAACAAGAAAACACACACAACCAGTGTTACGAGCGTTAAAACAGAACACGAAAATATTTTGGAACAAAAGTTGGAGAAGGTCGTCAAGAGATGGCGCTAGTGAGTTGTGGAGAAAGAGGTGCTCGAAACGAGAACAGAACGGGAGTTGAAAAAGAGAGAAGGTCGAGGCAACAGTGTGGAATGGAGAGAGAGGAGATTTTTTGGAACGGTATGATGAAGAAGAAAGCTCTGACTATGGAAGAGAAAGCTCGACTATATCTTGATTGAGAGACATTTTCAGAGAAGCAAGGACGATGGTTATTAGTACAAATTTCACACGAAAATGCACTGGCGGACATTCTACTCCCACGCTTAAGGTTAGTAACCATTTAAATTTGGATAAATTTCCTCAAGCGTCTCCTTGCGTATATAAAGAACATTTGTCTGACAAGAGGAGTGTTAATATTAGAAGTGAAACGCAGAATTTATAATTGAAAGAAATGTAACACTATATGAAATGCCTTTCGCCCGCGCCCGAGTCAATGGTTGACTTGTTGGCAGATAAATTCCTTCATAGAAAGAAACACAAAATTAGACTTTACCCATGACGAAATTGTTTTAAAGAAAATTCATACAGTAGGGCATTTTCCCTTTACGATAAATGGATATCTTAATGGGCTATATCAAATATTACTCCTAACTAGTTATTGAATTGAATTATCGTTATTTTATCTGGAGACGGGTTACAACGAAGTTGACTTTTTTATTTTTGGTTTCAATGGTCGAGCTATTGCTTATTGTAAGCTCATTGGTGTTCCTGGCAGCAACCTCATATTTTATTATTCTATTGTATGAAGTTTATGTATGCTACTATAGCTGTTATTTATTGGCTTAAGAATTTTGAAGTAATATGGATAGCATTGTATATTGGATGGTCCTAATGATAATATATTAAGAGATTTAAAATTCCATGATTGTAAGCGTTTTTGCTAAAGATAGCTCTTGCTAATTCCATTGTTAATTGAAGATATTTTTTTATTTCTTTTCGGATCTCTTCATTCAAGTTTTGACTGCTAGAGGACAAGCGAATTCGAAAGGCTACTGAATGCGGACCACCGTTTTCAAATTCAACGGAAAATTACGAGAGCGTGATACGCCATCTAAAGAAGATTTTTCATTCTAGTGCTTCAGTTTATTATGGACCCGGATCCTGCAGTAGCGGAAGAGGTTTCCCTACAAGATATATAAATTATTTTCCACTGTGCATTGTTTTAGTGAAGTTGTAAGTCAATAACTTATCTAAAGGCTTTAATTGCCAAGTTTACTTTCTTATTAATTCGATTATTAAAAGAATGAATAATTCCGATGGATTTAAGTATTGCATTATATTCTATGAATAAAATTTATTGTTGATAGATTTTATGCTCGTATTTTATTCTGCCTCCACACTTCTGTTTACTTACCACATTCAGCTTATTTTTATCGTAACAGAAGAACTGGCGGATAGAATAGTTCTGGTAGACCTACTGGAATTTAGATTTGATATTGGCATTCGCATTATAATTTGGACAGTTTCATTCTAGTCCGCTCTACAATTGCAGACTAGTTCTGGTAGAGAGCGTGTCGCCGACTAAATCGACCTGTCATTGGAGAATTAGTGTATTTAAAAGAACGTTTATTGCTCAGACATTCACTAATTACGTGCTCGATGCACAAAAGTATAGTTCTGATAGCGAGCGTATCGCCGTCGATATAAGCCTACTGTGTGCTTTAACTTGGATTTTCTTATACATGTCTCATTTTGAATAGTCTCATTCAAGCCGCTCTATAATTACCACATAGTTCTACTAGAGAGCGAGTCGCCGATAATATAGGAATAATTTTTTTGTTACTGGGGGGAAAAACAAAAGTCGCTGATAATATAATTTTTTTGTGGCCGTGTAAATAACTTGCGTTATGGTGATAGCCTATAAGTTTAACAATGGTGTCTTTCTGTGATTCATGTCGACGGAAACATATCAACGAATTACTGGAGGATAGGATAATTCAAGAGTCTTTCTTCAGTGCAGTGCTACTAGCGTAAACGTCTCAAGAACCTGAACCTTTCGACGGTGGACAGTACGTAGGAAAAGAGTGACCTGCATGAGATTGTAAAGAAACAGTATCAGTAAGTGTTTAGTTTTGTTAACTTTATATTGTGTCATGGAGGCCAGAATAGCAGAAAAATTAAAGAAGGTGGCATTTAAGACTGATGACATTAGTAAGTTCAACGAAACGGTATTTGGCATTATCAGATCAAGTCAATTTTCTCTCGGATAAGGAGAAAATGGAAATGTATATTAAAACATTTTCTACTATGATGCAAGAATGCCTAACAGCAACCGGACCTAGAGATTTGAAAGAAGCAATGTTGATTACTAATTCAATGTTGACACTATTATGATAAGTATGACAGTAGACTGGGCTAAGAAAATTGAGACTGATAAAATTGTAACAAACAAACAAATACCGTATTATACGAATCGGTATCCTGACTCTATTACTGACGAGTTTGTACGGTCAAACTACAATAAGGTCAAAAAGAGAAAAAACAAGAAAAAGAAAAGAATACATATAGTTAATCAAACTATAAATATAAATAATAGTAAGATAATAGATTTTGGAGGAGAATATTTGGTAGACCATCTTAGTGTAAAAGGTGTTGAGTTATCAAGTACTATATATTATAATGAAGTTAATGAGTTAGTTGAAGAATGTAAAATAGCTCTATTAAACCAAAAAGAAGAAGAATTAACACAAATAATTGTTAATTGTGACGAACTGTTAGAGCAGCGATTGATTGATGAGGATAAATACGCTCAGCTAATATTTTCAATATACCTAGAATATTCGGGGTCATTAGACAATGTAAATTTTAAATAAATAGATATGCCAGAGGAAGAACTATCCGCTCAAGTAGAGTTTGACAACCACCTGAGCTATGACCATCAGTATAAAAATTTAAGTAATAGTCAAGTGTTGTATTCCAGTTCAAACCCAAGTTTGAATAATCACACAGAAACATTAATAAATGAATCTCAGGCTGCACCGTCACTGATAGAATATCAGTTGGACCGTATTGAAAAGGATAAAAACTTAAATAGCCAACAAGAAAAATCCATTATGGCTACGGCAAATAATAATAAACTTGCTACGGTTATAGAGTTACAGGAAACGTATATGTTAACGGCTGCTCTAGGAAAAGGGGTAATAGTTAACCCGCAACTATTTTGTACAATAGAAAAAAATATACAAGGATATATTCCGCCGGAAATTCTAAATAAACGTGACTACAGAGGGTTAGAATGTAAAACTGAATATTTAAGTGAGATTTGTGAGACCCGCATGCAAAAGCATTTGGGCATACAAAAAGAATTTTCGCATTACACAGGTGAAGCTTCAAGAGAAACGTGGACGTGCTACGATGCACCTACAATAGATAAAAACGGTGAAAATCATTTAGCGAAGTGTAAAGTGGTGAAACATTTAAAACATGCTCTGGACATAGACAAATTGTTGGCCATTATAGATAAACAATCGGACACTAATCTTATTGAGAAACAAAATGATAGTTGTGACAGTTCCAATTATACAATTGACCAGAGTATGAAATTTTATAGCCGTCGTAAACGGAGGAGGCGCAATAGTAAACTAAATTGGCATGATAAAAATATCTTGTTACAGAATCAGAAAGTGCATAGAGATAAACAAGCAGTTCAACACGGAAGAAGTAAAACTAAAGCATTTACTCCAAATGAAAAAATAAAAGTTTCGAATACGAGACAGAATGGATATAACCATTCCACATATTCTGACCAACAAATGTCGGCTAATAGTGTTATCAGCAATAGTTCACGTGAGTGTCACAAATGGGGTAAAGCAAGAATTTGGACAAATAATACACTAAAGCCAATCAACAAAATAATGATGGTAATAGGAGTAATAAGAAGAAAACTTCTTTTTTGAAACATCCTATAGTTGATAAGTTAAACGCTCTTCCAAAAAGAGACAATATAATGACTCATGATACCAATAAACACTCGCATATACGAGTAAAACACGTTAAAACTGACCATCAAAATCTTAATAGAATTAAGAGAAAGACTAACAAGTCATCGATCCTGCATTTGATATTCACAAGGACAGTGCCCGAAAAAAATAGTGAAACTAGGACTTTGTCACGATATAAGACTTCAAAGGATACAAATGAGGTACCCATTAATAAGCTGGCATTGCAGCGTACTGAGGGGGGGAGCCTGTTACGAGCGTTAAAACAGAACACGAAAATATTTTGGAACAAAAGTTGGAGAAGGTCGTCAAGAGATGGCGCTAGTGAGTCGTGGAGAAAGAGGTGCGCGAAACGAGAACAGAACGGGGGTTGAAAAAGAGAGAAGGTCGAGGCAACAGTGTGGAACGGAGAGAGAGGAGTTTTTTTGGAACGGTATGTGAAGGATGAAGAAAGCTCTGACTATGGAAAAAAAAGCTCGACTTTATCTGGATCGAGAGACATTTTCAGAGAAGCAAGGACGAAGGTTATTAGTACGAATTTCACACGAAAATGCACTGGCGGAAATTCTACTCCCACACTTAAGGTTAGTAACCATTTAAATTTGGATAAATTTCCTCAAGCATCTCCTTGCATATATAAAGTACATTTGTCTGATAAGAGAAGTGTTAATATTAGAAGTGAAAGCGCAGCATTTATAATTGAAAGAAATGTATCACTATATGAAATGCCTCTTGCCCCGCGCCCGAGTCAATGGTTGACTTGTTGGCAGATAAATTCCTTCATAGAAAGAAACACTAAATTAGACTTAACCCGTGACGAAATTTTTTTAAAGAAAATTCATACAGTACGGCATTTTCCCTGTACGATAAATTGATATCTGATGAAGGAGTGGGCTATATCAAATATTACTCCTAACTAGTTATTGAATTGAATTATCGTTATTTTATCTGGAGACGGGTTAAAAACGAAGTTGACTTATTTATTTTTGGAGGTGTTTCAATGGTCGAGCTATTGCTTATTGTAAGCTCATTGGTGTTCCTGGCAGCAACCTCATATTTTTTTATTTTATTGTATGAAGTTTATGTATGCTACTATACCTGTTATTTTTTGGCTTAAGAATTTTGAAGTAATATGGATAGCATTGCATATTGGATGGTCCTAATGATTATATATCAAGAGATTTAAAATTGCATGATTGTAAGCGTTTTTGCTAAAGATAGCTCTTGCTAATTCCATTGTTAATTGAAGATATTTTTTTATTTCTTTCCAGATCTCTTCTTTCAAGTTTTAACTGCCAGAGGACAAGCCAATTCGAAAGGCTATTGAATGCGGACCACCGTTTTCAAATTCAACGGAAAATTTCGAGTGCGTGATACGCCATCTAAAGAAGATTTTCATTCTAGTGCTTCAGTTTACTATGGACCCGGATTCCTGCAGTAGCGGAAGAGTTTTCCCTACAAGATATATAAATTATTTTCCACTGCGCATTGTTTTAGAAAACTTGTAAATCAATAACTTATCTAAGGCTTTAATTGCCAAGTTTACTTTCTTATTAATTCCTTTATTAAAAGAATGAATAATTCCGATAGATTTAAGTATTGCATTATATTCTACGAATAAAATTTATTGTTGATAGATTTTATGCTCGTATTCTATTCTGCCTCCACACTTCTGTTTACTTATCACATTTAGCTTATTTTTATCGTAACAACCAGCAAACAAACACACAACAACACGCACTCAACCACCGCTCCTGTAATAACAACCAAAACAGGCCATCACACAAACACTATCCCCACTCTGAGGCAAACAAAACAATTAAAATCTAAAAAAAAACAAAACACCACTAACACGAAAACCATACTCCTACACATCAAGACCCCCCCCCCCCCATACATACACACAAACCACAAACGCACTTCCACACACCTAACAACATTTCCACCTTTTGTTTAAACTCGACACCCAAACTACAACACAAAAGACAAGCCTACCGCACTCCCACTCTGAAAAATATATAATACACCTAACCAAAAAAGAACCAAAACCAACACGCACTTAAGCTAATGCCATCTGCCTGGCGTAACGGATCTACTGACATGGAATGTCACATTGTAATAACAGAAGGTGCAGAGCAAATGTATAGAGTTGCAGTCCTGTTGATGATTTGTTTTGTTTTGCTGTAGAAGTCTGATTACTCGACAGGATTTGTTTCTGCAAGTACAGTCAAGGGCATCATCCCATCAGTAAAGATTTCTTTACTCTTCCTTGAATAAAAAGTGATGATTTGAGCTTAAATATTGTGTTGTGTGCTTATAAAGTGTTGTGCTGCAGGTGTCGTCAATGTGCTATCAAGTGAGTGAATGTGTTATCAAGTGAGTTACAATTTGCATCGATGTAAGTGTCACCGATTTTTAAGTCTTTCTTCTATTTGTGTTGCCGGAAGTGCTTCAGCTTTGACGAAAAGGGATACGATCATATTTTAACCATTCATTAGTCTCTTGAATTTACCCTTCAATCCTTAAACTTGTTAGAGTCTGTCCAATATTCAAGAAGGACGACCCCAAATTATATACTAAATATCGCAGATTTACCTCTCTTCCTACATTTTCAAAAATATTGAAAAAAATTTTATATAAGCGTTTATCTCAATTTTCTATAATTATGACCTCATTAACGAAAACCAACACGGATTTGTCCCAAACAGAAGCGTAGAAACTGCCTGCTTCGAATTTACGGAATATGTTTCATCCGAAATGGCTTCTAACAAATCTGTCCCTGCAGTTTTCATTGATTTTACTAAAGCCTTTGGCGCAATATCTATTGAGCTTCATTTACGTATCTTTTTATAATATCTGAGACTCGCCCTTAACATGGCTTACTAATCTCCTATCCAATATCCCATATTTTCTGACTTATTCAGGTATATCTTCTACAATTATTTCTAGAAATCTCTGTGTGCAACAAGGCTCAATGCTTTCCCCCATTACTCTTTAATCTGTTTAGTAACGATCTTTCATTGATTTCCCCTTCTATTATCCTAAATGCTGACGACGTTACTTTTCTGTCTTCTAGTTCTGACATTTCTGAGCTATTATTTTCTCTTAATAGAGGATTGGATAAATTACGGCGCTAGTACCTCGAAAACCTCTTGGTATAAAACCAAAGCAATGTTCTTTTACCACCAGAAAAAACGCAATATTCCTTTGTCACCGCTGATTTAATATGATAAATATCCCCTCAAAACTATTACAGCATTTAAGTATCTTGGTTTAACCTTATTTATCTTAGGATTTGCATATTGATGCCCTTGCATTAAAACTAATTATGAAATTATGTATGATCTCACGACTACGTTATCTTCCTTTTCACCTTTTACTGATTTTCTACTACGCCTAGATCCATTCATCTCTGTGCTTTGGTGTTATATTCTGGGGATCTACCACTTCCTAAAACCTAACAAGATTTCTTAAGCTACAAAAATGATTCCTTCGAACTGCTAAATATCCCAAAATCATCTCCCATTTCCCACTATTTTACTTCAGTTCATATTTTAACTATTTACCAATTACATTTTATGCAGCTATGGGCATTCATCTATGAAATTACGAATGGCTTATTAACTGTATTATCTTCAAATTTAGGTATCTAGCGCAATCAAGATGGGCATAACTAATTCACATGAAATGCAAACAAAATATCTCTTCCTTTCTCCTGATTGAATTATCCTCGCAGGTGTATCTCACTCATAGGGGTAAAGAACTGGGCTCTCTGCCTTCGGAGATATGATCAGCAAGCCCTTATTCAGTTTTTCGAAGAGCATTAAAAATTGTTTCTAGTCAAACTGTATACTACGAATGATATTACTTTGCTGTTCATTTATTTTTTAATTAAGTTATCGCTGACCAGAAATTTGGATGTCGTATTGTTTCTTTGAATTATTGTATATGAAGTTTATTATAACCTTAGTGGCCATTGCATTGGTTAACCCTCAGGTGGCCTTTTGTAATCTATATCCACTTTGTAACCTTGCTTTATTTTTATTTATTTTAATTAATAAGTTGTTCAATTGTGCATTTTAATTTACGATACATTGTTGTTCGCAGATAATTTTTAAATTGCGAAGCTCATTTGTTAACGGCACCCACCTGCTCCTGCAGGTCCATCTTAACCTGTTGTATTTGTTATCATTGAAGTACACTACATCATCATAGGAGTTGGGACACCCCTGTGAACACCTACCGTAATTGTGGGACTGGACTGGGCCAGTTCATCAAGGTGGACGGAAACCTCAATGCTGATGGCTACAGGACCGTTCTGGATAACGGGGCACTTCCAGCACTGTGGGAACACTTCGGTGACGGGCCGTTCCTCTTCCAGCACGACAGTGCGCCATGCCACAAAGCAAGATCCATATCTGACTGGTCTGACGAGATGTGGGTTGAAGAACTGGATTGGCCCGCCCCGAGTCCTGATCTCAACCCTATCGAACATCTTTGGGACGAATTGGAACGACGTGTGAGATCCAGGATGGTTCGGCCTACATCTGTCCAGGAACTGACCACGACACTCCTCGAGGAATGGAGGTCAATACCTCTGGACACATACCGTAAACTTGTGGACAGTATGCCATGTAGGGTGGAGTCAGTGATAGCAGCTTGGGGTGGTCCTACACACTACTGATTGAAGCTTTTTGCAGCTTTACGGTAGAGCAACAGGTGTCCCAACTCCTTTGATCATGCAGTGTATATTATTAACATATTAGATCAATTATTTTCAGTTTGTCTGCTCTGCCCACAGAGGCCTAACTTATCGATCACTGACCATGCTGACCCCTGCTGGGAACTTCTTTTATTCACTCCTAATCCTTTATCGGCCTGGGTGGCTCAGTGGTTGCGTGATCGCCTCTGATGCCCGAGGATGCGGGTTCGACCTCGACTGAGGACGACAAAAGTATTTTTAGGGAGAAAATCCAGAGATCATGCACTTCCTTCGGAAGGGAAGTAAAGCCGTTGGTCCGATGTAGTCATTTGCCGGCTGCACGTTAAAGAAATTTGCACCCCCTATAACGCAGTCCTGAAATGACCATCGTTTAAAGGTTTATTAAAATTATTGGCGTCGACTGCTAAGTTCATTTTGCTTCTTTTACACAAGTTATATCTGTATGCAGCCCGGGACAAACACAAACATCCATGCCCATAGTGGGATTCGAATGCATGACCAGGCGGACTCGAGAACTAGAAAGCTTACGCCCTAGCCCTCTTGGCCACCCGGCCGGAAAATGACCGTGGCATTTGAAAAGGACGTTAATACTGAACAAACCAAACCAAATCCTAATCCTTTGAAATAAATAAATCACATCAAAAAACATTTCATGTAAAAATGTACCCAAGTCTCGCGACTCGTTAGCCGTAAAAACTTGTGAGATCTCATGTAGGGCCAAGTCTAGTGCTCTTTTAACTCTGACACTTTCATTTACAAACCACTCCAAATCATTACATCTTTAGTTAAAGAACACAAGTTACGCAGCACGAGAATGTGACGTCTGTTGCTTACGTTAAACACTGCTGCTACCTCATTGAGAGTTGGCAAATTATATCTACTGGGATTGTTTTGTATTATCCACATTTTAACGTTTTCTGTGGAGCGGCCATAGACCTCCTTCATCATCTTGTACGCACGTTTATTAATAAAGTACTATACATAAAATAATACTTATATGGGAACTGAACGTATATGTACTTACAGCGTGGAATTAAATTTAATTATTTACGTAGCATTGTAAAGTTGTAAGGTATCCCTGCGATTCGAATGAATTATTTTGGGAAAGTCTGGGCGGTACTGCAACTAAGCCGATTATATTCAGTTATGGCTGTCTCTTGAGTTTGACACTATAATCGTCAATATTAATTAGATGCGGTCTGCTCAGACTTGTTAATCTTGATAGCGCTACGTAAGCTTCACCACTAGACTCTTAAGCTTTGACACTACTGTATCATCAATATTAATTTTTTACCTAACAGCTTCTGGTGCTGTCATTTTATTATTCACGTTTATTAATAAATGATTGCATATATATATATATATGGGAACTGGGCTGCGTAATTGCCAAGTGACAAAATGTTCTTTAACTAAAGATGTAATGATTTGGAGTGGTTAAAAGAGCACTAGACTTGGCCCTACATGAGATCTCACAGTCTAACGAGTCGCGAGACTTGGCTACTTTTTTACGGGAAATGTTTTTGATGGGATTTCACTTCTTTTTGTAAGTGGTCCTCCATTACCTGACATCTTTTTTTGATATCAGCCCCTGGTTTTTGCACAGCCCACTCCCTGTCCTTATTGGCCCTTCTCAGTGGCTTCGAATGATTTATTTTTGGCAATTCTGTGCGGTACGTCCATTTGAGTCGATTATCCTCGTTATGGCGAACTCTTGAACTTTGGCACTACTGTAATAATCAATATTAATTAGATGCAAGCTGCTCAGGCATTTTACTCTTAATAATACTAAGTAAACTTGGCCACACACGAGAATACTGAAGAGCTTATGTCTGTAAGTGCGCTGTTCAAAATAAGGTCTTGATTTTTATGTTATACTTATAGCCAATGCCACACATATAGGGTATTTCAAATTTACTCCTAACTGATCGAGTTTATGAGTAGGTCCGTTAATGAATTTTATTACTCTCTGAATAAAATAAATACAGAAACCACTATTTCCAGAGCATTATTTATTGTCCGTATGTCCGTTTCTACGACGACGTCGTCTTCTTCTTTATCTAGTTTTTCGCTGAAAAAGACGACGTTGTCGTCGAGATACGCCTACGGACATCTTCTATCTATCTATCTATATATATAAAGAAGCATGTTTGTGGGTCTGTTTGTTTGTTTGTTTGTTTGTATGTTTTTTTTTACAAATCTACAGTTTCATTCCGATCTTGATGAAATTTCGCATACATGACCTTCAAAGCATGAGGAAGGACACTGTCTAGCATGACCAACAATGCAAATAAAAGTTTGTGCAACAATAGGTATCAACAATGGTTTCAACACGCAATTCACCAATAACAATGAGCTCAAAATGATGATGCAGTGATAAAGCAATCCTTTCCAAGAATTATAACAATGAACATAAAATGATGATGCAATATGGATAAGTTTCAATTTGTAACAATGCATAGAATTCCTGTTATTCAGGTTTTTCTTAGAAAAGAGAGTTCTTAGTACTTAATAATTTCTTGAAAATCTTTAAAAATGATCAGTAGCTGGAGATAATGAAGAGTTAGCAGACTATTGAGAAAGAGTGGAAAGACGACAGAGAAAGCAAACCTTTAGCTCCATGCTGTATTGAGCAAATGGGAAGCAAGTAAATAGAAGAATTGGCGACCGCTAGACTACCCAAAGTGATGAAAGGCCAAATTTTGCTTCAACACAACGAGAGAAGAGTGGAAATTGCAACAACATCAAGTGTACATCTGAAGTAAGATTACCTGAGTAAGAAATTATTGGAGCGGTCCATCCATTGTGAGCCTTTAAAAAGATTTTTTTCGAATTTTCATTAAGAATTTTTACTGTATTAATTCTAAGCATTTTCATGTGTTTATTTTTAAGATATTGCGAAATTTAATTTAATTTTTTGAGATTGTTCTGTTTACATCCATGTGTAATTATCCCGGGCAACGCCGGGTACCTTTGCTAGTAAAATAATATTGGGGAAATAGTGGTTTCTTTACTTATTTTATACAGTTAACTGTTGTTCATAATTTCTTGCAATTTATTTATTTGGATTTGTATTACTATCCTTTTAACTTTTTTTCTTTCCTCAGGATCCAGTTTCAAACCTTGTAGAACACCGATAGAACCAATTACTATGCCCAAACTCACATCAATGTTCCTTCTCAATATCACACCTGCTCATATTTTTATCACTATTGTTTCCTCTAATTCTGCTGTCATGGAAGCGTCGTCTTCATACTTTCTTGTACACTCACAGCCCTTTCGAAAGATACTTGGGGCAATCTACAGGATGAGTTACAAGACATACATGTATTTCGAAAATGGTGAGTAAAATTAACGATGTGATCATCCTAACATGGAATAGGATATATGCTCTAACTGTTGAGGCAGTTTTGGAGTTTGGGCGCCATCTTGAAATCTGCTAGTTTGGGTCAAGGTTCATTTTCTTAAATGGGAAGGGGGTCACGTGGAATATGAAATAACACCAATTTTTTCTCAGGAGTTCATTCCTGCAATCGGGTTTCAGTTATCTGTTGTGGTTCACACATATCGAAACTGGGTTGCAGCAGCTAAAGGATGTGTTCAATGTGTTGTCCCTGCTGATGGAAATAGTGCTCAAGATGCTTTATCCATTCATTATTCACGCGCACAAGAACGCCAGGGGTAATGCTATCTCAGGCCTGTGGGTTGCATTGCTGAAGATCACGTTTGTTTTGGATTTTCACAGCATACACAAGTTGTTTCAAGTGGGCCACAGGTACAAAGTAGCGGTTTGAGGTTTCAGGAATGTGTTGGCCACTCCACAGGACCCCGCCAGTCAATCCAATGACCAGGTAATTGCCCATCCTGCCATTAACGGATATTAAGTTCGTAGTGTGGTGGTGCACAATCCTCCTGGAAAAAACTTGGGAAACTGCCATCATCAGTCAACAGTGACGTGAACACAGTTCTGTAGCATTCGCAAAAATCGACAGTCGAACAGTGAAGTGTACATTTGTTCAGGTGGGACGTAAGCAGTGCTTACAGGAGTCTCACCCTTCCGGAATAAATTCCGCACTGAAATAGGCAAGAAGCCTGCCTAACCCAAAGAGGTCTTCCACATTATGAAAAAAATAATAAGATTGACGATTATCAGAAGAGTGGGAGACGGGGAGGGGGAACGGGAGGGGGAACGGGAGGGGTGGTATCAGCTCTTCCAATAATCCGGGAAGGAAATGTTGCCAATGTCTTCGAAGTTGACATCAAGAATAAGCCTCGGTTTTCTATACTTTGTATGCCACTTCATTTCCATCAGGTTATTCAGTATTCCAGTCACCAGGTCATTGTCATGGTTCTTCATCGTCTGGACCATGTTGATCAGGAAATCTTGGATACACTTTCCAATGTGAGTCATGTTCAGGTCCAAGTGGATGTAAGGATTTTTACGGTCCTTCTTCCAATGGTCTTCAGGGTAACATTGTGGAACGACTAGAGTTCACTCCATCTGCTTCTATATATAGTCGCCCACGCAGGTATAACTTAGAGGAGGATGGTTCGAATTGCGGTCTTGTATAGTAGTAATTTATTGTCGATGCTGAGGGCGCTGTTTCTACCCAGGAGAGCTATAAGACTGTATTTAGCCCTCTTTGCTTTGTTCAGAGCGTCAGTTACGTGACGATTCCAGGAGAGTACTTGTAGTTGTACTCGATGATAACGCCAAGGTACTTGTAGTTGTCAACCCATTTGAGTTTCTTATTAGATAGGACCAAGCAATCCGGAGGACACTTAAGCTTTTTGTTGAAGTACACGTTAAGACTCAGTTTCCAGCTATTAAACCAGTCTTCGAACTTCTTCAAGGCGCTCAGCAGCCAAGTGAGATGGATGGTGCGCCCATGCCAAGTGGGCAGGATCATCAGCATTCAAGTTACTATCTATGAAAATGATCCAATGAAACGGGTGCCCCATATCCCACTCAGCACCCTAAATTTGCTATCACCAACGCTTTGGATGGATCTGTCCAATGAGAGTTCATATCCATCAAATATCTCATGGTTCTGACGGTTTATCTCATCATGGACATAAAAATTTGCCTCGTCACTGAACGCATTGTTATGTACAAATTATGGATCCAGTCGATAGTTTTCCAGAGCCCATGTACAGAACTACTCACGTCTGCCCGAATCATCCTCCTTTTTCTAAGGTTCGATATAGTTTGAACATAAAAAGTAACGATAAGAAGTATTTTTCAGGCATTTCCTCAACGTCATACAGAGTCGAGTCACATTATAATGACCACCAGATAATATCCGGAATAACCGCGTTTAGCGGCACGGACAAAGGAAAGGAACGCGAGGAGCATCGACACGACTGTGCGAGCCTCGCTACAACGACCACGTCAGAACGGAGTCGTGAGCGTGCAAGACTTCTATGCAGTTGGAGACTTTACTTTTCGTCGAACGAACTACCGAATTCCTATTTATCCTTTAAGTATCTCGTATCGGCCAAATTCCAGCCAGGCAGCAATATAGATCTGGCCCGTTATGCCTTCACAGAACTGAACGGTTGCGAACTTTGCTTTGGCTCAAATATTAATGGACTGTGGCAATCGGGTTAGTGAGTTACTTGGAGCGACAATTCGGCTTTACCCTCGTCCGTTTGAGTCTTATATCGTGACAATTAGCGTCCCTATTAATCCATAATAACATTTCTTCCAGAAAGATCTCCTTGTCCCCATATCTGCCTTTTCTCATCCCCCCCCCCCCCCCGTCGATGCGCTTGGGGGCTGGTGTTCTTTTAGAAACCTCACCTGCGTCCTCGCATGGCAAATCAACAACAACCCCATTAACAACACACAAGTACTTTAAATTGCTTTAAACCCTTGAAAAATAGGCGTAAAAGAATGAACGTGCTCTGATCGAAAACGTCACACAAATTCAACAGAGAATAACTGAAAAATACCTATTAATCAATACTCTTGAGATTGAATACGTTAGCGGAAGTCGCTCAAACAGCTGCGAAGACCTTGCATTCCCCAGAATGTATGACGATTGACTGCTGGCAATTGTCTGACACATTAAGTTATCACTTGCAACGAAAAAAAGTATCTAAGATCACGTGTTACGCACTGCAAAAAATAGTTCATGTATTGCAATGTAACCTTAACTCTCTATAGAATAAAAATAAGTAAGAAAGAATGAGTATGTGTATGTGTGTGTGTGTTTGAGTGCGTGTGTGTGCGCGCGTGTGTGTTTGCGTGTTTATGTAAGTACTGGTGTGTGAGTGTGTGTAAGCTGTAACATGCAGTTACATACAGATGAACCCCTAAAAGTTAACCCGTCCCGATCAAACCTAAAGTCCCTAGAATTGTATAAGTAATGATGAAATTAATCCCTTGAAATAAAAACGTCTGTCGTTCAAATAAATCTCTTATTTTATTCAGAGTACAAAAATTTCATCAAAAATACATCAAAAAGGAATGAGATTCAATTGGAAATAAAAAAATAAGTAAACGACACAAGAAGAATTCTTCAAAGACACAAAAATTACATAACACAGGCAGCGACAATTGTTAAAACACAAAAGTCTTGGTAAGGTAGAAACGAAAGTATACTTGGTCAAAACGCCGGAAAACAGAGGGTATAAGTAGGAACCACAAATCCTGATGATGGATCCGAGGCAACTCAAAAAGGTAGAAAAACAGGAGCAGCAAGTAAGAAGGCAAGCAATACCCAAGGGATGGGAAGAAAAGAAACTCTAATTCTAATAATAATCGGGACTAAAAAGAAGTAAAAGAGTTAATTAAAATATTAGTATAGAAGATAAGGTAAAGCTTAACCAAATCAAACCTTATCAAGGCATCTCGGACCAGCGCACTGAAGAAGTAGGCTTAAAAACCCTTCTGTTGAAATTTAAGAACCCACGTCAAAGCGAAAAAACTACCGGACGGTGAAGACGCTGATGACCGGACCAATACAGTTTGTAAACACTGAAGAACTGTAGCTGGCAGTCACGATGGAAGCTCTGAAAACGCTGCCAGTTCTCGGGATGAACTTAAACCAGAAAACTTTTGAAGAAACTCGATTCGATCGTGCAAGTAGGCATGATGACTACTGTCAAACGAAAGGGACTGGGCAGAACATCTCAACGCCCAGAGACTGTCAAGCTGAAACAGAATGATAATCAAAAAACTCAATTAAGACAGAAGAACCAATTCCCATACTTGAGAAGAGGCAAAGCTGCCTACAGACACATTTTTGCTCAACCCAAGTGGCTGTTTGAGCCGCTGACGGAACACTGAAAAATTGACAATCTAAACATAAGCAACAATATTCGTTACACACGCACAAGGAAACAACGTGGATACAAGGGGAAAGCCGCAAGCAATGGAAGAAGAACTTGACAACAATTGTCAGAGGGAAAACATCTTTAGGGTTTTAGCATCATCTAAGACCCTATTAACGAGGGTACAGATGTTTTTCATGACGAGAGGAAAACAGAAATATGACGGTTTTCTATTTCAGTCTCTCGCCTTCTTGTTGGGGGTTCGGAATTGCTCACAGCAATTTTCCTCTGCGACCATTTCGCTTACACTCGTAACACGTTTTTTCACCTTTCTGTCTCGTCCTCTCTCGTTCCCACCTCGAGATCTCTTTCGTCCTTCCTCACTGGTTTGGCTCATTTTACGTTGGTGGCGACGAGCATTACGTCGGCTAGCTTTCCACGCTGACAAATAGAAGATGCGAGTGCGAAAGCAGCCCATGCTCTCATTGGAATCTTTGGTGTATCGTGGATTCCGTGACACATGGTTAGTAGCCACACTTGTTACCATAAGGAGTCTAGGCTAGGTGGTAAAATAATCCCCTAGGTCACGGTCAGAAACCACGCTTGGTACCACAAACATGACAATCCTATCAACCATCCTGTAACGAGGAAAGTGTGCTTGCGCAGTGGAATTAAATAAAGGACGGAGGTAGGATTTAAATGTCGTATAATTAATAACTTTTAATAACAAAAATAAATCGCAAAAAGAATAATACAAATTAAATAGGTATTTATAATGCAATTAAAATTCTTTTATATAACTCAACTCGGAATATGAGATATTCAATATTCTTTTTACATATGATACATTATAAGATATTCAAATAGAATCAATTGTCTACACCTAAGACTTCTACATCGATTGAACATTGACAACATATTCGAATTCCATGACTTCTATTTTATCTTCAGACTTGCCCTCATGGCTAGGCTAACAGAAGAAATATTTGACACAGTCGTACTCGGACTAACCTAAGAAAACGGTGCTGCTGAGCATTTTGTTTATGGCATAAAACTGCCCTAAATAGGGAATACAAATATTAAGAGTGATCAAAAAACAAAAAGATAACTCAAAGGTACATTATACACTACTGAAAGGATAAAGGAAGTATGCTATAGTTTCCCATGCATATGATACCAAAACAAATATACGTATTGTTCCCTATATTTACACAATGAGATAGATTCTTCCAAGGTCCTCATTCAGTTAGGTATATAAACCATGACCACCGAGAGAGAAGGCCTCCGCAAAGAAACTGAATACATTGTTACATCATCATAGATAGTGCAAATTCAGGGCTTATTATTGGTAGAAATACGAATAACAATGCACTATCTATGTGATGTAACACTGTATTCAGTTTTATTGCGGAGGCCTTTTCTCTCGGTGGTCACGATATAACCCCCAAGGCAGAACAAAATTTAACTAATCTGTTAGAAGAGTCAATTAGGGTTGCAATTTCTTAATTCAATAACACACTGTAGGCACGACTCAGAGAGTCAGTCCTTACTAACGCTTGCCATTAAATGTGCGACAAACCCTAACTTATCTCCAAACCAGGCTTCTTTACGCACATCGTTAATGCTGACTGAGTGCTACTAAGTAATAAAAAGTGATTTTATAGCAAAACAAAAAACAAATTACAAAAAAACAATATTTGAAAGTAGGAAAATAGCCAAAACTGTGGATACAGTCATATAAATAAACGAAAAACACTACTCCACATAGGTATACTCAGAATTACGTCGCTCTACTTGCTCCATACTTTTAAAACCTGCTTTCTACTGCCGACCAAGCTGAATGAAAAAGTAATTTGGATAGCGGAATATGCCTGTAGACGTTTCAATTTGTCTCCCATCGACATACACACAGTTGTTATCTCAGTCACATGCTGGGTGAAGTCATCTACGCACTTCTTTATCCCCGAAGTTATCGCCCATGCTGGCTGCTCCTCGCAAACTATCTCCAGTTTGACGTTTGCGTGAACGCTTTCTTTACCCTTCCTATATGCCTCACGCAAGTTCTCTTATGCTTGATTCTTCTTTTCTCAGTTCCTAAAGCACACTTTTGGACGCTACATTCCATGTAACTGTTCTTGTGCTTCATTTTCTTTTTCCCAACTGACCTCGAACTTTCTTTATGTGACTTATCACCTCCCATGGCTCATGTCATCTCTCACAGCCTCCTTGCCATTCTCACTTCTCTTTAAATGATTACCTATCTTAGTAAGAGATGGCGTCACCATTTAGCTCACGAGTTTGTCTGAATTCATCTACTCTCTTGGGCTCCTCACAAGATTACGTGACACAAATACTACTCTGGATGCCAAGTGATTCATAGGCGCCTGTGGAGACTGTTGATTCGTCGAAACAAAGAAGTGGTTTGACGCATTTCAAGAGTGACATGCAGTATCAAACTGGCTCCCTGCATTCAAGTCCGATGGTTATGAGCCTTCGCAGAGGGCAAAACAGCGATATAACAGCTAGTGAAAATCATTACAAGAAACAAAAGGCATATATGTGTGGGATAGAAAGAACATGCACACATTATGGCCTATGGAAAGTTTATAAATCAAGCCACTTGCCTATAATGCTGAATTGCTAAAAGGCAAAGTATGATGTGTTCAACGTTTGATCTTGGGACGCTATTGAGACGACTCTGCCAACTGATCATCACCTTACACTGCCGTTTCCGAGTCATAAAGCGGCATCTTCCCGATGTAAGTCGGAAGTTACAGCTACATTATTTCTCAAAGTCTCTAAGAGATGAGCACTCGTTCGGCATTGTTAATACTTGTAAGATGTTTTTTGTTAGTCTGTTCTGTTGTTCCAAGGGGATAAGGACACAGAAGTGATTATTGGCACTTCAGGATGTCTACTCCTTTCTTATAAATCTGGCACAACCCAGCAAAATTATGTCAACAATTCATTAAAACGGTTTTATAAAAATCACATACATCTGTTCCAAAGTCGTGCAATTTAAATGTTCACTACTAAAGCAATAAGACTTTTTAAATAACACTTTGAAATAAAACAATCAGACTGGTCTGATGCTAGTAATATTTTTTATCTAGCGATTATTTTCAACAATATAATACTCTGATAAACGAATCTATTAAAGGAACGGTACAACTTGAAAAACTGTTTCTGCTTACATATTAATCTTTATGCGATAATTAACTGAGCAATTATTTGACAATTATTTAATCGCGGTAAAGATTGACATTAATGCTATAACTAAGATAGCACATTCTAAACCCCAGTTTAACTGCAATCCTTACAATTTGCAAGGTGCTAAACATAGAATGTGGTCTCTATCAGACTGCTCGTTTTACCACATAGACTACCCACATTTCCTGATAAGGAAAGTTGATCTATGTAAAGATAAATAAAAAACTCTTTTTCCACAACAAAAATAGATTGAAAAGATACAACCTTACAAGCTGGAGAATTCTTTCGATAGCAATTGCTACCATCATTCAGCAACCAGGAATCCTGACACCAAAGATCCGATGAGTGAATTGAATTGTCACATCTTTACATCACATCTATCCACATTTTTTTTCTTTGTTAAAGTTGATCTAATTCAACAAAGTATCGACCAAAAGTGCCTAAGAAATGAATAAAGAGATCCTCGTTCAATCTTTACTTTTCGGATCTGAGAGTGCCTCAACTTTTAGCGACCAATGGAATCTCTCAAACAACACAGTCTCTGACTCCCAAGTCGGGTCTGCATACCCTATCCATTTGACCAAGAAGTTTCTTCTTGGCTTCTTTCCTTTAACATCCAATATATCCTGAACCTTATAAACATCCCTAAATTCTGAATCAAAAATGGGTCCTGGTGGCTTCCTCTTCTTTTTTATTTCGCTCAAAATACCTCCTTAAGTAGGACACATGGAACACTTGATTTCTAACTTTAAACTTAGGCAGGATACGCAACCTCACCGTAACCACCTAATCACCTTAATAACCACGAAGTGGCCTACAAATCTAGGAAATAACTTTTTTCTTATCCTTCCCTTTAACTTCAGGATACGGTCAGCCCTTACCATTACCTTATCTCCAATTTAAGGGCAGAATGTGGTGTAACTTTTATTAAAATATTGTCCATATTTTTTGTTGGCTGTCTGAATGGTACTTTTTGCTATACGTAGCATTTTTTAAAAATTATTTTGGTATTGACAGAGAGTATTCTCCCCTGGAGCCTGAGTTGCTGAACTTCCGGGTAACTCCATTTCTAGGCCCAAATCTAGCATGAACTAATTCATGCCTGTGGCCTCTGAAATTGAGCTATTTAAGGCTATCTCTACTGCTGTCAGAAAGATGTTTCAGTCATCTTTTGCTTCATTTACATAATTCCTTTAATTACCGACTGGTTCGACCTTTCTGACTGACCATCCATTTGCGGATGGTAGGCGCTAGACATTCTACTGTCAATCTTTAAGATTCTGGTAATTTCCTTCCAAATCTCGAAACTAAACTTTGTGTACCGGTCTCATATAATTATCTTTGGAAAACAATGAACCTTAAACATTTCATCGATTAGAATGGATGCCATCTCCTCTGCAGAGATTGCCGTTTTACAGGGAAAAAGTCAACCCACTTAGTTAATTTATCCATCACAGTAAGCAACACATCAAAACCTTTCTTAGATACGGGTAGTGGCATAACATAATCGATGCAGATGACCTCCCAGCTACCATTAGGCACCTCCAATGACTTTAGTTCCCCGAATGGGAGATTTCTTAATACCTTGTTTTCTTGACATTTTTACACACCTTTAAATAGTGACTAATATCCTGCCTCATCCCTGGCCAAAGGTATTTTCTTCTTACTTTAGTGTAGGTTTTATGAAACCCTAAATGACCATTTAATGGATTGTCATGATTTAGTTCCAATACCCTGTTGGTCAATTTCCTTGGTATCGCTAACCTCTTAGTTTCTGTTCTATTATTCTTTTCTTTTCAGCACACCCCATTATCACAAACGAAGCCTTTAGCAGTCTATTAAGCCTTTAAAAGAATAATCTACTAACTAACTTACAAACTTTCCTGTTTGCATTAGCTGTCCTCACACTCATGACGGACTCACTTCCAAAAACCCAAACAGATGCTGATGAATGAAGTTTCAACCCTTGTATATTTCGAAACAATTGCACCTCCTTATGAGTTTCACAAACATTGGGAAATACAACCAAAAGAAACCAATTAGCATCATACACTTTCGATTTGTGGAAGCACTTTTTTTTATCCAAGCAATGGAGACGCACACAAAAAAATTGAAAATTGCTATTAAATGCCGCTTCTGTCGTTGGGCGTTCCACTACCAAGCCGCCTTTTCCCTCACTGTGATGTGCTCATGAATGAGGGAGGGTTTTACAGAAATGCGGCAGAGTTTGGCATTGAAAGTATAATTTAATATTACTTTTTTTACCACTTCAAAAGTAACTATACAAATTGACAAGCAAACTCACTGGGCTTGCTATAGATCATATTTTTTTTACATTAATTCCAAGAGGAAAAATTAATTTGCATTACTAAAATTTAACAATGGATTAATGTCCAAACATTACACAGAAATTTTAACTTGTATTGAATTGGCGTTCTGGCCCGTTATATCTCATGTACCATCATACGACATGGAAAACGTCACGTAAAGCCTTTAGGAGGGAGGATTACTGGAACCCTTAAATAGAAGTTGTCCTCGGGAAGTAAGGATGTTGGGGCTAGGCCTATCAATAAATAGAAAGATAACATGCATTAATTATTGAAATTTTTTCCACCAGTATTCTAAAATGTAAAGCTTAAATGGATTCTAATGAATATCTTACTGCTGCAACGCATACAATTCACCTCACAATGCACTATGCTCTGCTTACCGGCAAGCGGTACTAAGGCTGTCTGAACTAAGGCTACTTCCACTAGCCTCCTCGGAAATTTTCGTGCTTTACAGCTGTCAGTGTTTGCTTTTAAAACAAATATCACACCTTCTCCACAAGCACTTTCGGAGTCCTTTATGGTGACTGGAACGACGTCTTCTTTCAAGCCTCTAAATGCTTGTTCGTCCTCAAGGTGACTCAATACTATCCCTTCAGGCTGCTTCATTTGGATCTCAAAATATTCAGTAAGCGAAACGCACGCCATGGCTCCTAGGATGGTCTGTCGAACACGGGCAATTTCTTATCCCCCACTTTCGCATTGGAAAAATCGGCCACTCTCCCGTTTTTCCTTTGCTTTTCCTCTCACTCGTCCTCCAATCTCTTTCACACGCTCTCATTGGTTCGTTGCTTGTCTCTTCTTTAACCAGAGCCAGTGAACCAGTCTAGCGCTTTCTTCTTTGGATCTTCGCAGTTGATCCTTTTCTATTTGTTCTACCACAGCCTACTATATTACCAATATAGCAGGCTGTGGTTCTACTAACGTTCTCTTTCGCAATATCCAGCGCTCTTCTCTCTCCTGGATTTCTATTGCTCTCTGTCGTCCGCTCCTGTGGCTCCTCCTCTCTCTCTCTCTCTCTCTCTCTCTCTCGATCTAATTTTCGCTCGTGTGTCCTCCACAATGCGAACTGGGGTTAGGATGGTGTTTAACCTCCCCCCGTCCAAATCTTGTGACATTAATTGACAACCAAATTTGTTTCCAAGATTCTTTACACTTTTCTCAAATTGAAACAGTGTCTGGAAGAAGGGATATGTTACAATTTTAAAATGTTACAGGACACTCTAAAAATTAAAGGCATTCACAGTCATTTATTCCTCAAAACAAGAATATTATAACGATTCAAAATTCAATATTTCTAGTCGCAAATGCTTTTATGTTTTACCTAAGATTGTAACATCATATTTTACCTTTTTCATAAAAATCCATTTTGAAAAAATGTAACATATGCTCTTCTTCCAGAGACCCATTCAATTAACTTATTTATTTCATGTGTTTAGTTTGAGGAAGGCCACTGTCTACCTTAGATTTCGAAAAAATATTAATTATTGATGAAAAAACGATATTCATGGTTATGAAAAGGCATATCAAAGCACGGCAAAGTTTGTGCAAAATGCTTATCAACAATGGTATCAACACGCAATTCACAAACACTCTGCATGGATCAACAATATCTATCTCATGACCAACAATGCAAGGCAAATTTTGTGCAATATAGATAACTAGCAAAGGTACCCGGCGTTGCCCGGGATAATTACACTTGGATGTAAACAGAACAATCTCAAAAAATTAAATTAAATTTGGCAATATCTTAAAAATAAACACATGAAAATGCTTAGAATTAATACAGTAAAAATTCTTAATGAA
>JAHWFO010008810.1:945012-1049042 GCA_023313115.1 Rhysida immarginata
TTTTCTTCTTTTTCTAAGTTATCGTTTTTAAAGACTAATAATAAATAAACTTACAAGAATCAAGAACATTTTAAAATTAAATAGATATTTACTGTTCTCTTTAATTAAATATTTAGTACATAATAAGATGCTTTTTTTAAGAAGAGGCTTTAAGATCGAAAATTTATTTTGATTTATAGATTTTACTTCTGCTGAAGAGGAAGCCTTTTTTAAATTAAAAAAAATTGTTCATGCTTTTACAAGAATTTTGCTATAAAAACAATTTTATTACAATATAGACTAAACAAAATAAAATCCATAATAAGACAGTAATATTAATTATAAGTGTGAAATTTAAATTGGTTACAAAAGTTTTTTTTAGGCAGAATTTATGTGACGAATATTGTAGTATAAAATTTTATTACACATAAGTTGAAAAAAAAAAAAGGTTAGGTTAGGTTAGGTTAGGTTAGGTTACGAATATTGTAGTATAAAATTTTATTACACATAAGTTGAAAAAAAAAATTAGGTTGGTTTATTAGAAATTTTGGCTTCGACTACTATGGTCATTTTGAGCCTTTTACACAAGGTATATCTGTACGCAGCCCAGGACAAACACAAACATCCATGCCCGCGGCGGGATACGAACCCACGACCAGGCGGACTCGAGAACTAGAAATTCTACGCCCTAGATCTCTCGGCCACCTGGCCGGCAAAAAAAAATAAAATAAAATAAAATAAATAAAATTAAATAGAATAAATTCTAAAGTGATGATTTTATAATTTCCATATAAAATTAAATTTTTTAATGTACAGATGAAAAGTACTTTAAGTTCAATAAAAGTATTTTTGAACATACTCAGATGCAAAAACTTACGACGACTACTTATATAGACACCAAACGTTGTAGATGAATTCCTCACGTTAACTTTTGATGTTTTCACGTCTAGATGGTAACAAATTCTCCAGTCGGATATGATGGTAAGACGTGAGAGTCTCCAACGTTTGGTGATTCTCCAACATAAGAAGTCATATTACATAGATATCAAACGTTGGAGACTCTGTAGGTTTACTACAACATCCGGCTGGAGAATTTGTTATTATCGAAAGTTAACATTTGTGCGGAATTCATTTAGAAAGAGTCTCCAACGTTTAATGTATAACTGCATAACAAGTCTTCTTGACTTTTACATGTGAGCGTGTTCAATAATACTTTTATTGAACATAAAGTACATTCCATCTATAGTTTATAATTTTAAATGAAAATTAACAAATCATCACTTTAAATTTTATTAGAGTGATGGAATAATATGCAATGATTGTAACAAGAAGTTAAAAGGTACACAAATTTTCACACACAAATCTATTCAATCAATATTTATTTCTCTGGCTTTTCTCCAGCTCTCTGCAGTTTGCCCTACTCTAATCTTGCGCCACCTTTTTTTAAATTAATATTTTGTATGGTTATTGTGTCCAGCGCTCTTCCCTTTAGTTTTGGTTGCTGAGCACTCCTCTGTGAAATTCAAACCATTTGCTCCAACGGCATGTGTTGAGAAAGAGGAACGGTCTTTCTTAATCTCGGAATCTCACTCCTAACCACTTCGGTCACACAATTAAGTTCCTTTAGCAATTGTCTTAAGGTTTGTACACTTCCTTTCAGACCAATTCTCCTAATGGTTTCTAGTTGCTCTGACTCGATCTCAATTCTGCAGTTGGCGTGTCTTCTAAATATGTACAGGATTGCACGTTACTTTTACTGCTATTACCAACATCTGAACTTATCAAGCACGTTTGATTTTTCATAGTAGCTGCAAAATCCTTCATTTTAATTAATGGATTTTCTTTATAGGTTTCTGGCAAGTTATCAAAGGAATTACCAGGGACATATAAAAATGCTGCAGAAAAATGCTTGCACACATTTTGTGTTCTGATGTGATCTTGGCAGGTGCACAAGTATTAAATTTAAAATCAACGACATGCCATTTCTTTTCGAAGAACTCTTAACACTCAAGACTCCAACAATCATAATTTTTACATCAGCAGCAGTAAATTCTGCACTGGTAGTTTAGTATCTCTGCATAACATGCCTGATAAAGCAGCGTGGACGATTATGGAGAAATGATGGAATGCTTTGATTATATCTTCGAAACTGTGCTCTTAACTTCATGGTGTTTACCATATGTTTTTTGTAGCTCTCAAGAAGAAACTGGTCAATTATTACTTTTAGTGTACCAGTCAATGTTTTATCTGTTGCATTTAACAGAAATCCCCATTTCAAAATTCTATTTCGATTTTCAATACCATTATTGGTTGTGATATTGTTACAGTTGCTCGATCAATAAAACACTCCACCCATCTCTCTCTTTCAGGCCACCAAGTATTCATAAAGTATACATTGTTCTTCCAGACGTCACTTGCTTTGAATTCTTCCAGAGTTGCATTAAGTTTCTCTTTGGTCTCAGACTGAGTAATTGCACGAAAATGTTGCAAACCAAACCCCTTCATCACAGTTATCACTTTTCTTCACCCAGCGTAACCACGATGAAATGTGCAAAAATTGACTTTGCACCCAGGAAAAACAGCTGTAATAGCATTAATCTCTGCTTCAGAAGAATCTGTTACAAACACTGATGGATTCCAGTCTGAATTCCATGATGAGAAGATAGCCAATGCTTCCCCGATGGTACAGGCTCTTTCCGTGTCACAAATAAAAGTTCCAACAACAATATATTCAGTATTGGCCTTCACAACAATAAAAAACAATGGAAAGCAATATTTCATTGTATTATATGTAGCATCCAACAAACAGATCTTGCCATATATTTTCAACACGGTCTATAGATATTCATGGTCATCGAGCTCCATTGTTAAAATGAAGCTGAAGTTTCTAGCTCCCGGTAGGGCGGGAACTCTATTGAAAAGTGGCGCTGCATGTACAATCTGCCCAACTGCGCCTGCAACGCCACCCTATCGGCAGAAAGAAACTTTACTTTCGTATTCAGTTTCAATGAAAATCTCTATCGCTGGTTGCGGTTGGAATAGTGCGATCTATGCAGCATCTGGCGCGATCTGTTTTCCTTAGCTTCTCGAAACAATGGAAAATGTCCGAAGCTCGATGACCATGAATAACTATAGACCGTGATTCTCAATAATTCCTTCTGCCATGGGGTCTGATGACAGAACAGATGTCACAACAGGTTGTGAGCGAGAACGCGCATAAGCGCGATTATCGGCTTGTATTCTATGAATTCCAGTTCACGCCATCTATTGTCAACAGCCTTATTAATTGTAATCTTAATTCCTCTAATAGGAGGAAAGAGCGGCATCGTGGCAATAGATGGCAGGACAAAAACCCTGTGGCCGGAAGTTTGAGCGAATTGCGCGATGATGGAATTTTCGAGAGAAGGGAGAGACGCAAGAGGCTATCGAGGAGAAAGCATGGGCCAGCCACCCGTGTCGGACGCAAGAAGAGTGCTCCGAGTAATGGAAGCAGCACGAGAACTTATAATTCTGTCCCAATGACTGGGGAGATACAAACTATATTTGGTGTGCTGCTAATTTCTCAGAGACGCCAAACTCGAGCGTTCGGACGAGTGACGGACTTTGAGACTCGATAGAATCGAATGTGCCGCTGCGAGCTGCGTCCACTAATAATATTGTGACTGATATTCCCAATCCAGGACAACAGGAATTTGTCAAACGGCCGGCGCGAGCAGGAGCTCACGCTGAAAACGTCGCAACGAAGGAGGTACGGCAAGGAGTCGCCCCACCTGCGGAGGTTTGGACGAGAACGACCTGCAAGGATCAGCAGAGAGAAGTTTCGCTTGTGCACTTATTCCGTGAGTGTGTTCTTTGGCCAATTTACTCAACACCACGACTGGATTTGATAGGCAACCTCGTACTCATTGTTGGCTTGCCTGGACCAGCCTTGCAACCCTTTCTTCGAGAGGACGACGGAGCTACGGCCAGTGACCACGCCGAGTGGGCGTTAATTGCTCCGTAGGGTATACCTGAACTACTACACGAAGATCTGGGCGCCTACTATATTTATCGGAGGTAAGCTGGCTCACCTTACTGTTTCTCCTTGCTCTCATGTTAAATTTTCAAAGCCGCGACTCTCCCGCGCCTTTGCTCTCGTTAGCGCGAAGCTAGTTTACTCTCATGTCCTCATGCACTTTTTCTTATTCTTTTTGCAGGACCAGCAGTTGCTGTCCCTGTATATAAACGCATTGGCGTCGCTGCGAAGAGGGAAGGGAGTCCCGTACTACAGCACTATCTTATAAAGCCCACGGAGTCAATCCAAGGAAATTTCGGACAGACCCATTTCTGTATCCACGTTCTTAACCGCGCTTAAGCGCAACTTTATCAAGTTATACCTTTCATGTAAGGGGTGTTCTTAATTACGCCCATATCGTGTTCACTCGTTTTCTGCGAGTGTCATACGGCAGAGCCGTACATTTGTTGTGCGCATTCTCCGTATTGTAATTTTCACTAACCTTATTTTGTACAGAGACCATTCTAGTCTCTCCTGTGTAATTCTTCGTGTTAGAGGATACACAGGGTGTTCCCTTCCTGGGTTTATTTGACCTTAGGGGAACCCTTTATTGTAGTTTAATATGACTACAATGCTGTCTTTATTCTTAGTTTTTAAGTTTATTTCCACTGCGCAAGAATAATATTCATGACATTAGAAGTTTTATTTTCACTGATCAGGGAATAAGGCTTGAAATAAAACTGAGATCCTGGCGTTTCTTTCTTCCATTTCTGAATAGCGACATCTAGTGCTTCTTGATCAATAGTACTACCTTTCATCAAAAGGCATTCACGAAACACATGGGAGTAGATTACACTATTGGAAGGATAAAGTGCAGTGTCAACTTATCAGGTTTAATTAATGAAAACATCTGTTCAACATTTTCATTTAAGTGAGCCTTGATCTCCTTCACAGATGTCATACCTTTTTCACACAAATGATATATTTTCTTCTTTAATGGGTGGATATTCGCCTGCAGAAATGCAAGTGCATGATTATGCACTGTATTTAATCCAATGTAAAATCTGGTGACTGTCGAAGGTAAATTGTGTACCTTGATATCATTGCGTATAGCTTTTGAAACCTGAAACAAAACAAAGTCCGTTTTTAATTCTGAACAAAAAGACAACTCTTTTTTTTTACAGCTACAGGATTCTATGAACTAATCTTGCAGCTATTTTATTAGAATCAAGATTACTAACTTCATTGCGTTTCCAAACACTCAAGCCTGCAGATTTTCTGAATTTTTCTTCGTTAAAGATGCACTGTCACATGTATTTAAGCTAAAATTTGGAGTAGCGCAGTGGAAATAAAATAGCATGTAACAGCACACAAAATATAGTAAATAAAGGATAAAGTTTATTGTAAATAAAGTAAAAGTAGCAAAAGATAACGAGGAGTCCAATGGGCACCTCCTTGCGAAAATAAATTATGAACATTAATCACAAAAATGCAATTAAATAAACGGTTCAAGATAAGTATGAACAGGTTAACCTTACCTGCACCTCAGTGCAAAACCTAAACTTAAAGATTAATCTTGTAAATAAGCCAAACCTTCAAGGCACACTTAACCTAGCAGTAAATTACATCATAGGCTTAAACGTAAGCCCTTACATTACAATTCAGTCAGATAACCAAAACAAAGCTTATAAGCTAAACAAAAGCACATAAAGCTTAAAGTATAAATGACCTCAAAAGGAAAATACTGCTATACAGCAAATTAGGCAGCTGAAGCTGCTAAAGCAAAGAACAATAGCCTATTAGCTAAAAATTAAATTGCTTAATACTATACACCTGCTATAAGCCAAAATAGAAAAACAGCAAGTTAACTGGGTCTGTTTTTAAAATAATTACATAAGAGCCAGCCTTTCAGATAACGAGTAAAACATTTAGCAAACAATATGACATACAAAGGCTTAAACAAAATATGTGTATTGGGATTCAATTAAGCAGTTCCACAAATTTTACAGTAACAATTCACATAAACTTCGCAGCGAACACAAGAGCATACGAAATCACTGAACTCCGCACTCGCGAATTAAAATGTTCCAATTTGCGAGGACACGAACAAGATAAATAAATTTTATCGCAAAGTCACTATCGGTAAAAGTTCAAAGTCCGGGGGAGTCCATTAAGATTAGAATTTACATCCAGTATGGATACAACAAATTACACTCTTTGTAGAAATCTTTTCACTACGGCGACTCCAAGTCACAAGAGAGACCTGTGATAAAGAATTGATACAACAACTGGTTAAATAAATTGCGTTGAAATAATAGCATTAAACCACAAGACAAGTAACATAGGCTAAATATCGTGACTTGACACAAGATATGTTTTCTACGGACGGTAGCACGCACTTCGCTTAAAACTTTATGATGACGAAGCCGAAATGGCTTGAAAAATAGGCTCGCATGCCTCCGGGCCAAAGCCCACACACCCGAGTGCAAAAATGCATGTCTCGGCGACTTAGCTCTGGGAAGGATTTTCTAACCAATGCGGCCGTACAGCCTACAGAGAAAGTAACACTCACCAATATGAAACCCTGGTCGGCGACCATAACACTCGGCACACGGGGCAGCACGTCGAACGCCGCCGTCGGGCACTTTTCATGTCGCGGAGTCTCTCAGTTTGCCTCGTAAGCAATCTCCGCCAACGGGGCTTCTCCGCACGGCAGGGTATTACACAATGAGGCACTCGCCGCCTCCGTAGGCGTCTCCGTTGCGATGACTTGAGGACGAGCCGTCTCCTTTGGCATAACGAAGACTAAGCCGTCTCGTTGCCCTCCGTCATTCGTGGCCAGGAGCTTCTTTTTCCTCGTCGGTAGACGCCAAACTCCTTCTATCACTCCGTCTCTGCTCTCGCTTCGAGACCGCCGTCGAGAATCTCGCTCCTCCCCCATTGGTTGCTGCGTCGTGATGCTGACGATGACGCTGTCGGCGTCGATTTCGTTTTCGCTCAGAATTGTAAAATATTCTAGAGCGAAAACGATCGGCTATGTCATCGGAATCATTAAAAGTCCGTGGCATGCACAGTTCTTTCACAATCAAAGTGGCCTTGCACCCCAATTTTTTGGTATCCTGAATTCTGAATCTTCTTTTCTTTCCAGTAGGATGATCCTAAAAAAATATACAAAACATTAAGGTACACAGCTTACAATTAACACACATAGAGAAAATGTAATTATTAAGTAATTTTTTATCAACATCTAGTTCACAGAATACTATTCAATGTCACTTAAAATTTCAACACAGCATAAATTTTCATTGGATATATCAATAAACTTACTGGATTCAAGTTCTCTCTGTCAGATGTTTTTTTGTAGTACTTAGTCCCATGAACACAGCCATGGTAAGTGCACTTTCTAACGTAATATGGATAGCCAGATTGATTATCAAACCAAATCTTCCTTATTGCTGGCTCCGTATCTGGTACTGAGAAGATATCACCACTTTTATCTGCTAATGCAATAAAAATCCAATGTATATCAATCAGCAGACGACAGCAATTAATTAAATAAGCATTATATTAAGAACTAGCAGAGGACCCGGCGTTGCCCGGGATAATTACGCTGTAAGTAAACACACCCACATACACAAAGGAACACACTTTTCCAATCGTCTGAACGCTTATTAGGGAGCTGAAGGAAGACACGTGTACCTCCTTTGCCTCATCGAGAGGGACTGTCCTATCTATATTGTCTATTATATCCATTTCCTGTTCATTGTTAATAATTCTTGGAAACGAATGTTCTGTCATTGCATCATCATTTTATGTTCATTGTTATAATTCTTTGAATAATTTTGTGCTCATTGTTTGTGGTGAATTGCGCATTGAGACCATTGTTGATGCTAACACGACGGGCCTATTGTTGCACAAATTTTGCCTTGCATTGTTGGTCATGAGATATCTGTTGCTGGTCCGAGCGTAGTGTAAATTGCGTGTTGATACCATTGTTGTTACTTATTGTTGTAAAAACTTATCAATAATTATTATTTTTTCGAAATCTGAGGTAGACAGTGACCTTCCTCATGCTTTGAAGGTCATATATGCGAAATTTTATCAATATCGGAATAAAACTGTAGATTTGTATAAAAAACAAACAAACAAACAAAAAAACAAACAAACCCACAAACAAACAAACATCCTTCTTTATATATATAGATAGATTTTAAAATAACCAGATGGAAACATCTTTCTTTATATATGCTGAAACGATCATTATAACCAGATGGAAACATCTTTCTTAAGCTGTACGTGCTGTGGAGGTAATGAGTCCATATACGCATGATCAAACAGGTCTTGATGAGGATTTTCTTCGGCTTCTACGTCTACGAAGACTCCTATAGAGCAACTTTGAAGAAGATAAGCAAATATAAGCATTAACATTTTTTAATATATTGCTTATTAGTTTTCTATTTTTTATTTAATTATCCTGCAGCAATATTAGAAGCTATGAAGTCTATTTCTATAGAGCAGCAGTTATTTTACAAGCTTATTTTATTGACTTACTGTGTTTTCCATGTCCTACTAGTTTCTTTTCAGTCACGGAATAGTGAACATGCGTAATTGAGAATGCCTGACTATCGCATTGAAGACCATTAAAAAACTTCTGTAACTCTTCTTGAGATTCGACATAACCTGTAACGATTCCATCTTTTATCTTACAACTAGATTATAAGTTCTGGATATAGTGGGGGTTGCTCCGACGTAATTGTGATCGGTCGCCGCTGCCATCTTATTTTATTTAGCTGGTTTTGTAGCTTGGTTGAGTTAATATTCTCTTTGGATTTTCTGGTTACCTCAGCGGCAGCCATCATACCTAATCATCGTGTCCTGAAAAGAAGACTCCCCTTTAAACGGTACATGAAGATTAGGTATCATGGCTGCCGCTGAGGTAACCAGAAAACCCGAAGATAATGTTGACATCGGAGAATGAAGTGAAAGTAGCATTGAAACTGAGAGTCAAGTGAAAAGAGCATTGCTCTGCTATTGTTTTAATCAGCAAATAAAAGTATGTCACTCGAAAATAACATTTTTTACTGATCTTCTTTCTAAGTTATCATTTTTAAAGACTAATAATAAATATAATTAAAGAATCAAGAACATTTTAAAATTAAATAGAAATTTACAACTCTCCTGAATCAAATATTATTACACAAGATTGCTTTTTTTTAAAAAATAGGCTTTTAGATCGAAAATTTGTTTTGATTTATATATTTTATTTTTGCTGAAGAAGAAGCCTTTTTATACGCTTTTATTCAACTTGCTTTTCTGTAGATTTGTGTATCCGTCAAATCTTGTAACCAATATTAAACCAACTTCCCAACAAGCTAGATTGCTGAAAGTTGATACACACGCACAAGACCGATGACAATGCATGTTATAATTTTTAATTATAATTATGAAATTTAAATTGGTTACAAAAATTTTTTAGGCAGAATTTATGTGACGAATAATGTAGTATAAAATTTTATTACACATAAGTTAAAAAAAATTAGATAGAATAAATTCTAAAGTGATGATTTTTTTAATTTCCATATGAAATTAAAATAATTATGTACAGATGAAATGTATCTATATAAGTAATTAAAATAAGTTCAATAAAAGTTTTTAATTACTTATATAGATACCAAACGTTGTAGATGAATTCCGCACATTAACTTTCGATGTTTTCATATCTCCATAAATAACGGAAGTGACTGTGTTTCCAATGAAATCCGGCAGGTGTCTTCACGTGTTGCGTTTTCTCTCAAACAATGACAGGTTCATGAAATCATCAACAGAAGTGGCTGTCCTCAATTGAGTTTCTCTCCATAAGTACTTCCGGTTGGGGAAATAAAAAAAAAAGCGATGATAGGAGGAAGTATTTGGCTTGGAACTTCCAACTTATAACTGCATTAAAGAAATGTTGGAAACCTTTCCAGCTAATAACTGTTCATCTCTCCATGAAGGATTTCGTTTTACGCACAATAAGTAGAAAAGTAGCTTATGCGATCGGTTTGTTCAGACATCCATCCATCCGTCTGTCTGTTCACACAATTCCAACAATGCATTGCTTTGGAATGGGGAGCGTGCGTACAGAGAATTGCTGGAAGAGACGAATCAGCCTTGCACTGGGGAAAACGCGTGCAGAGCGCTTCGTTAGGGTACTCCGCAGGATGCACGTGATTGACGATTATCGAAAGGGGATATCCATCCCTAAACCAAAGAAATTTCTTTATTCGTAGGGAGCTTATTATTTATTACGATAACTTGAAATCAAATTAACTTTTACACACTCTGTTTTCACCATTCCATTAATATGGGAGAGAGCACGAACAAGTTTGAAGGTGAGATAGCCGGAATAGGTACAATAGCACTTGCTCTAATGGGACTATTATGATACCCCCTTAAAAATTTTCAATGGCAAGATATAGCATGTAATATATCAAACCTCCCATAACGACTTGTCATGAATAAAAATATCAAGTAATTAATACTGTTGGAATTGGTTTAGTACTATGTGTTCTAATGGTACCTTATTGTATTGTTGGAACTTTCCATTTTAAGACATGGCATGTAATATATAAAACAACTCGTAACATGTCATGAATGAATATAATGAGTAATTAATGATAGTGGTAATTAGTTTAAAATTACGTATTCTAATGGTACCAAATGGTACTATTGAAACTTTTAATGCTAAGATATCGCATGTAATATATCAAACAAGTTGTAATGAAGAAGTACGACTGAAAATAACGAATAATTAAAGATTGTTGTAATTACTTCAGTAGTACATGTCCTAATCGTATCATATGGTACCATTGAAACTTTCCATTCTCAGATATGACATATAATATATCAAACCTGTCGTAACAAAGTGCCAGGAATGAATACAACGAATAGTTAATGATACTGGAAATTAGTAGTATGTGCCCTAATCGTACCATATGGTACCATTAAAACTTTCAATGCTAAGATATGGTGTATAACATATCAAATAACTTATAACGAAGTGCATAGAATGAATATAACGAGTAATTAATGACAGTGGCAATTAGTTTAGTAGTAAGTGTCCTACTCGTACCATACGGTACCATTAAAACTTTCAATTCAATGCTAAGATATGGCATGTAATATATCAATCAAGTCGTAATGAAGTGCTAAGATTGAAAATAGTGAGTAATTAATGATAGTGGTAATTACTTTAGTTGTACACGTCCTAATCGTACCACATGGTACCATTGAAACTTTCCATTCTGAGATATGACATAATATATCAAAGAACTCGTAACGAAGTGCCATGAATGAATACAACGCGTAATTAATGATAGTGGAAATTAGTTTAGTAGTACGTGTCCTGATCGTACCATATGGTAACCGTTGAAACTTTCCATTTTAAGACATGGCATGTAATATATTATTAGGTTTATTATAAATTTTGGCGTCAAATACTAAGTTCATTTTGCACCTTTTACAAGTTATAGCTGTCCAGCATGTAATATATCAAACGACTCATAACGAAGTGCTATGCATGAATATAATGATTAATTAATGATAGTGGTAATTACTTTAGTAGTACATGTCCTAATCGTACCACATGGTACCATTGAAACTTTCCATTCTGAGATATGACATATAGTATATGAAACCACTCATAACAATGTGTCATGAATGAATATACGGAGTAATTAATGATAGTGGAAATTATTTTAGTTGTACGTGCCCTAATCGTACCATATTGTACCAGTAAAACTATCAAAGCTAAGATAGGGTAGATGTAACAGTAGTTGACAGTGCACCAGTAATTTTAAATTCACGATTTAAAAGCTTTTAATAAAGTAATAAGGCAAGAAAAGGGACTGGTGTTGCCACCTCGTATTAAACAATGTATTACGCTTCCCAGAAAAGCAAAAAACTAGGAACTTTGCTCCCTATTATGGCCGCAAACACATGTTGATTGTTCAATGCCTTACCGAGTCGGAAAAACCTTACAATGAACCACTACATGAGGGGTTGATTACTTGAATTTATTTCATGAATGTTATGCAATATTTGTTACTAATTTTACCTGAACCTTTTTGTGTGATCAGTGGACATTACTTCTAGTATTAACAGAATTTCTGATGACCAATTTGTTAACTGTTTTAACCCACCGTCAACTACTAGAACCCAGATATGTAGTTTTACTGGTAATTGACATAACCTTTCAATTATTGATAATTTCTGTGTTTGAAAAAAAACGAACAAAAATATACTAATGCGACATAGAATGTAGGGTAATAATAAAGAAAACATGATGTTTTTATGTGTAACTTCCTAATTTCCAGTAATTGATCTAGATGCGTCAATTATAGGAACTTGATTGTCAATTTCTAGATCAGCCAATTTGACATAAATCTTCTATGCCTTATTCGCCGATTCTTTTTGTTGGTCCTGAATCTTGTCACAGAGACGATCAACAGACAGCCCAGGACAAGTTATCTTCCAAGAAGAAAACTACTATTCTGTTTACTATGATAAGAAGTAGCATTTGCAAGTAGGAGAACAATCGTCAAAAATCAATTTTTTCTACCAACAATTTGTTGGCCAAGATATAATGATATTGAACTGCTGGAAAACACGTTTTATTTTCTATGGTTCTTGCACTCTACATTGGAGTGAACTGATTTTATTTATTATTTCAAAAGGAAAAAATATAGGTGGTCTATATGAACAACTTAAGTTTTAAAAAGCATAATTTTAGTTAATGTTAAATACTTTAGATATTCTTAAAAATGCTTGATTTCTTCTGCTACTTTTGAATGTTATTAATTTTTTTTGTAAAAATAGTTAACAAAAATAGGTAAATAAATTGTCAATTACTGGTGAAACTGCCTGTCAATTACTGGTGAAACTGCCTGTCAATTTCTGGTACATTAACTGTCAACTGCTGGTGATTCCTGCATTAGTTAGGAAAAAATTTAATTACTTAATAGCTTTTAAAGATATAATAATTGTTTAGAAATTGGCACATCCTGCACTATATTTGCGATTTAATGGTATAATTAGAAAAATTTCAAAATGCAATTTGATTTACGTACACAATTTCGTTTCACAGCAATGTCTTAAACTGTCAATTACTGGTACATCTACCCTACCGGGAGTTTCAAAATTGACTGGTATATTTGAAAAATCAATAAAAACTAAACGGGCAGCGATAGAAATACACCATGTGTTGCAATATGCTTGGGACAACAGTAAATTTTCAGGTAGACAAACTTTCAATATTACAAACGGTGTTTTTCTATCTCTGCCCGTTTAGTTTTTATTGATTTTTTAAATATACTGGTCATTTTTGAAACGCCCGGTATGTCATGTAATATATCAAACCACTCGTAACAACGTGGCATGAGTGATTATAATGAGTAATTAATGACAGTGGGAACTAGTTTAGTAGTATGTACCCTAATTGTACCATATGGTACCATTAAAACTTTCATTGCTTAATTATGGTATATAATATATCAAACAGCATGTAACGACGTGTCATGAAGGAATATAATGAGTAATCAATGATAATGAAAAAGTGTCCTAATCCTATCATATGGGACCATTAAAACTAACATAGGGCGTGTAATATATCAAACAACTTGTAACGAAGTGACATGAATGAATATAAAAAGTAATTATTGATACTGGCAATTAATTTAGCAGTACGTATTCTAATGGTACCGTATGGTACTGTGAGAACTTTCAATGCGAAGATATAGCTTGTAATATAACAACCAACTCCTTACCTGTTGTTTGACCTATTGTTTTTCCTGGCTTAATGGTATCAAGTGCATATTGCTTTTAGGCCATTATCCATAATTAAGGTTAGATATATTGCTAATTGATAAATAATAATTATAAGCTGGAGATAAAATACAACCACATGTGTTAATTTTTTTGTTTGGAAAATGGAAGGAAAAATTCTGCGACCTGGATTCGAACCAGGGACCTCGACTATGACACTCGAGGCTCCTGGTTCGAATCCAGGTCGCAGAATTTTTCCATTTTTCAATATCACTAATTATTAGTAGCTAATCACTCGCTTTCATGTTAGATGGTAACGTAGATGTGCTTTAATAATAGAATATGAAGAAAAAATAGACACTTAAACAGAACGCTTCAGTAATTCAGGCTCACTTCGTTTAACATTATGTAGGAATGTCTACAAATTCTAGAACTTTTATTTGTTCAAACATATAAAGAATAACTAGACTCTCCATTTCACCTGTCAGTTCTTCAAGTTTATTCATTTAAATTCTTTTTTACGTTAGTTTTCTTCATTACTTTGAGTCTAAGTCAATTTTTTAAAACTAAAGGGGATCCTGTGATATATCAAATAACATGAGCATTTTCTGATAACGTCATTCCTGTAAACAGATTTGAAGTAGCAGTTTATGGTTCAAAAGTTACAACACATTTAGTTTCATTTTGTAGCAGGTAACTAAAGATGGCTTTGATCACAGAGGAGAAACTGCGACTGTGGTTGACAAGGCACGGAGTGGCCGTCCAATAAGTGCTACTGATGAGACAACCTCAACAATGGTTTTGGCTTCCTAGGTCAAGAGAGACACCATGTTGAACACATTAAATGACTGCCATTTATGGAGAACAGTCCAGCCTGTAATTTCAAACAAAATGTGTTATAACTTTTGAACCATAACTGCTACTTCAAATCTGTTTACAGGAATGAAGTTTTTAGAAAATGCTGATGTTATTTGATATATCACCCGACCCCCTTTCCATTTAAAGAAATTGACTTAGATTCAAGATGGCCGATTTCAAGATGGCGGACATGTTCGGTACATACCGTAAAAGATAGACCACCTCACCCATACCTTACTGGAATAGTTAGATTTCCCATTTCCTACAACGTTTTCGAAAAAACAGGTTGTACTGTGACTTTTTACTCACCCTGCTCAGCACCCAGTTCGGGAAAGGTTTTTCACAACCTTGCTATGGATTTCCGCAGCTTACAAGGGTTTTATGAGTTAACTTCCCCCCCCCCCCCCTTTTACATGCAACAATATATATTTAAATGTATAAATTTAACAATATGACAATCCCACAATAACAATCAACAATCCACTCTTGCACTGAACAGTATTAAAATTACAAAAAATATGACATTTTATTAAGCTGTGGCGACCCGCCCTCTCTGATTATGTTGTTCCAAGATTTTTAAGAACAATGATAATTCTTGATAAAGATTATTAACAGTTTGGGGATGATTTTATAACTTTTATTATAAACGGTTTATGATTGAAACCGTTGGAAATGTTAAACAATACGCTCATGAAGTTGAGATATCTTGTTTTCAGAATTGTTTGACAAGCGGCATTAATTTACAGTTAGCTCTGTCGAGTGGAGTCGAGAGAGATCGTTTTCTCACCTTGAACCCCCCCCCTCCTCCTCGCGAGCTCTGTGCCGTATCTTTCAGTTCTTAAGCGCCTATTAAATTGTTTAACCAATCAACGATGATTTTTCTATCGTCAGTGAGCGGCGTCTCTTTACAATTTTGAGAGAGACTGAAAATCAGTCTGATCGAGATGTTCAGAAGAAACAGTTGATGTTGAGATCTACTGAAAAGCAGTTGATGGTGAGATGTGTAGAGGTTTTGTCGAATAGAATGGGAGAAGAAAAGACAAACCATGAAAAAGTCGTGTGTTCTTTTAGAGTGAAACACTTTCACTAAATAATCTACCTTTAGATAGAAACAGTTTATTACCCTGACCAAAAGAACCAAATAAAAATGAATATTATTATCGTTATTATTATAACTTAAGCCAATGTTAGTTAACAATGCTTTCGCGGAGCCCGACGGAAGAAGAAATCAATCCACCCCCCGCCACTCACCGCAGCGAGCGACAAGCAACGACGGAGTCACCGAGAAGAAAGGGTAATGATGCACATCCTCTCTCATTCTCTTTATATCGCAGAGGTCACAGAACATAATGATTTGTAAATATAGTAAATTGTGAGAAAATCTTGTTCTAATTTAACTTTCATTTAAAAAGAGAAAGTTTGCTTTACTTAACTTTTGAATAATTTAACAGTTTAAACGTTTGAAATTATGAACGCAGTGCCTAAAATAATCACTTTGTGAATTAATAAAAGTTTCAAAAAACTGTTGAGAAATATAATAACCTTCGATTAAAAGTTTGAAGAATTTAATCTGTAACTGGAGTAGATAAAAGTAGATTTCAATTGTTGCTTTATTTTACAAAGAAGAATTTAGTGTTAAAAGTGTAGTAATTTAAAAGTCATTTTGATTAAATTCATTTCGGAGATTTTATAATTTTATTGACTTTGTATTATATTTTTATTAAAGAATAAATGTGTGTTTATATTTAAAACTTTGTTTCCATGGTTACTCCAAACTCTTTTCTATTGACTTCTTTTTGTAAACCCCGGTGAACTTTCACGACCGGGTCGAACCAACTCGAATCTCGGCTACCCGTTTTATTCCACAAACGGAAGGACGGCTCAGACTCCGATTAAAATTGGTGTACTTTTAATGGCGCAGACGACTGCATTAATTAGGGTCTGGGACCTGTACAATTGGCGCAGTGCCTCGACAGGATTCATTCTTGTCATTAAATATTGTAATTTGGAAAACTGTTTGGAGAAACAATGGGAAAATGTGTGGTTGAGAAAAGAAATGATCCTTACAATTTTGTTTTGGGAGAAATATTTAATCGCAACATTTATGGTATTTAGAAAATCTGTTGGATCTTGCTTACTTAGAAGTTAAGATTAGTAATATTAAGTTTTACTATAAGTTTTGGGGATATTTTATTTATCATTCATGGTGAATCAGGGCAAAAAGGGAATGTAAACGGAGATGGTGATATGAGAGGAGCGGTGTTGCTCCCCCCTTTGGAAATTCAAGCAGGTGGCTTCGATTTCTTGTTTCGGTGAAAAGGAGAGCCTAAGAAAAAAAAATAAAATTTTTTAGCCTTCTTAGTAAAAAAAAGAATATCTGACAAACTGAAAAAAATGGAACTTCAGGTAAACCAAGAATTTTTGCCTTTATATAAAGAAATACCCGTATGTAATGGGAAGGGTGATGTTGAGGAATTTTTTCGTTGTGTAGAGGAAGTCGCCCTCGCAGGAGGGTGGGGAGAAAAAACTACCGTACGTATAGCCAGACTACGATTGAGAGGAGATGCGCGTATGTATGTTAGGGAGAGTGGCAGATTTCAGGATTGTGAAAATTATGCACAATTTAAAACCGTATTGATGAATAGATTTGGTGACAGGACAATAGAAGAAAGAGAGGAGGAATTTAGAGGCTGTAAGCAAAGGGAAGGAGAGGAAATTCAGTCGTACGCGACTAGATTAGTGGCGTTGGGAAGGAAGTTGATACCTCCTGTGGAGAAGTTAGAAGGAGAAGATGAGGAAATAGTAGAAGCTAAAGGAGAAATGAGACAGTCAATTATAATGCAGAGATTAAAACAGCGTTTTGAAGAAGGTATATTGCCACATATTAGGAATGATATGATGTATGCAAAGGTGGAGATGTGGGAACAGGCAGTAGGACTAGCGGAAAGGATAGAACATATCCATAATAAACAAGAATCTGCTATGATAGGAATGATAGAGAAAACAGTGAATTTGGAGGAAGAAATAGTAAAAAGAGTGACAAAAAGATATGAGGAAAAAATAGAGAAAGCAGTAATAAAGGAGATGGGGAATCATTTCTTAAGGCGGCCTAGAAACAACCAATATAGAAAGAATAAGTCGAAAGAAAAGGAGAAAAGAAAATCTAAAATAATAAAAAGGAAATGTGAGTTCACAAACAGTAACAAAAAACGAGGTAGGACCCTCCTCGGTTCAGTGAGGTCGAAACGGGAAAATGTAACAGAGAACACAGGAGAAAAAACAAAAAAAGTTTAGCGAAGAACGTTCGTTGCATTATGGTAGAGGCATTGATAGGAACTTTTAAAACATAGATGCTCGTTGATACGGGAAGTAAAGTTACCTTATTGTCAGAAACAATGATTGATAAATTAAAAAAGAAAGGACATATAATTAAAGCAATTAAAAAACCTAAACTAGAACTTATGGGAATTTTGGGATGTGGATTTTCTACTAAAGGAGCGTATGAAGTAGCTATGAAGTTAGGTGATCGAGATTACATGATTGAATGTTATGCTTGGGAGAAGCAATGGCCACTTAAATGTGAAGGAATTTTGGGTCAAGATACGTTTGTGTCTAGAAAACTTGCTATTGATTTTGAGGAGCAAGCCATTAAAGATGGTGATAATAAAATATATTTTGTAGATGATGAAGAGGATTTAGGCAATAATTTTTTAACATGTAGGAAGAAAGTTGAGGGAGATTATATGGAAATGGTGCCAGTGCACTTAAAAAAGAGAGTAATTATTCCTCCATTATCTGAGATTGTCAGCGAAGGAGTAGTGAAAGGAAAAGGATTAAATGGGAGACAGGGTGTAATTGAGGCCTATGATTTAAGAATACCTGGATTAAAGACTTGCCAATGTATTGGTAGAGGTGACAGATAAACATACTGTACCTATCCGAATAATAAATTGCTCCGGAGAAGAATTAACTCTAGATAAAGGGAAGAGAGTAGGAAGTTTACAGGAAGCAGAACAACCCCCTTATGTTATGAATCATACAATTGAAATAAGGGATGAAAAAACGAAAGAACCATTAAATAGAGAAGAATATCTAAATCTCTTTAAGTTAGATCACATGGAAGAAAAAGAAAGAGAGCAACTTGAGGAGTTATTATGGAAATTCAAAATCTGTTTTGCACAGAGTGAATTTGATTTGGGGTATGCACATGCTTTCCATCACACTATAGATACTGGAGATGCGAGACCTATTGCACAAGCACCATACCGTATTCCGTATGCACAGCGAGAGATAATGGATCAGATTATTGACAATTTACTGAAAAATGATGTAATTAAAGAATCAACGTCTCCATGGGCAGCACCCGCCCTTTTAGTTAAGAAAAAGGATGGAATCTTTAGGTTTGTTGTTGATTACAGGAAATTAAACAAGGTGACACGCCTTGACATTTTCCCTTTGCCGTTGATATTGGAGGTACTTTCAGTGCTAGGAAAAGCTAAAATATTTAGCGTACTGGATGCAAATCAAGGATATTTTCAGTTAGGAATAGAGGACGGACATAAGACTGGATTTATGGTCCCCGGAGGTAAATACGAATTTAAACGATTACCAATGGGATTATCTAATTCACCGAGTGTTTGGGAAAGGACTGCAGAGCATATTATAAGACAAATAAAAGGAAAATTTGCACTTGTCTATTTAGACGATTTTTTAATTTATTCAGCTGATTATTTACAGCATTTAAAGGACCTTGAGTTCCTATTTGAGCGCATAAAGGAAGCAAATATTAAAATGAAGCCAAAAAAATGTCAGTTTGTGAAAACAGAAGTCAAGTTTTTGGGCCATATCGTCTCTGAGAGCGGTATTGCGCCAGATCCTGATAAAATACATGCAGTAAAAGAATTTCCTAGACCAACTTCAGTTAAAGAAGTACAATCCTTCTTAGGATTAGCGGGATATTATCGACGTCATATAGATTCGTTTAGTCATATAGCTAAACCTCTTTCGAATCTGACGAAAAAAGAAATTCCATTTGAATGGACAGAGGAAACAAGCTGCATTTCAAGCTTTAAAAAATGCTCTTATTACAGCACCAGTTTTGAGGAGCCCAGACTTCTCTAAAGAATTCATTGTATCAACAGATGCAAGTGATTTGCCGCTTGGAGCAATTCTATCACAAAAGATAGATGGAGAAGAATTTCCTATCGCGTATGCGAGTCGTCTCTTAAAAAAGAGCGAAATAAACTATAGCACAACTGAAAAAGAGTGCTTGGCAGTAATTTATGCCGTGAAACAATTCAGAGTATATTTATATGGAGGACATTTTAAGATTGTCACTAATCATCGACCATTGAAGTGGTTGTTTAATATAAAAACGCCCGGGTCGAGATTATCAAGATGGGGGATGACGCTCCAAGAATTTACCTTCGAAATAATACATAAGCCAGGACGCATACATGGCAATGCTGATTGTCTCAGTCGTGTGGGCATTGGTGCAGTCACGGAGTATGAACCAGTCATTTCTCGTGAATTAATTGCAGAAGAGCAAAAACGAGATTCAATATTAAGCCCTATTATTGAACAATTAAAGTCATATGGGTCAATGGACTCTGAAGGTTATTTTCTAGATGATGACGACATGTTGTACAATTTAAAAGAAAGTGCGTCTAGGAGAGAGAAATGGGAAAGAATAGTAGTATCGGAAAAATATAAGAAATATGTTATGAGATTATATCACGATATTCCAATGAGTGGACATATTAAAGCAAAAAGAATGAGAAAGAAAGTAAATAAACAATTTTATTGGAAGGGGATGAATGAAGATATTCAGGAATATTGTCGTAACTGTGAAAGTTGCCAGAAGAAAACACCCCCTCTGAAAAGGAAGGAGCAACCTTTTCAAAAATTTCCTAGTGCGGAACGACCTTTTCATCGATTAGGTGCTGACCTCGTGGGTCCGTTTCCAACAACTGATAAAGGAAATAAATACATTCTTGTATTAGTCGACCATTTCAGTCAATATTCGGAGGCTATTGCACTCCCTGATCAGAAAGCTGAGACGGTGGCGAGAGCGTTAGTAGAGACTGTGTTTGCTCGTTATTCGATCCCGACAATTACTCACGGATTGTGGAGCGAATTTCACTTCAGCCTTAATGAAGGAATTATGCAAATTATTGGGGATAAAGAATTTATTCACTACAGCATATCATCCGGCGTCGAACGGAGCTGTAGAACGCTACAACAAAACGATGGTACCAATGTTGAAGCATTATGTAAATAAGCAGCAATGTAACTGGGACATTTCTCTGCCGTACATTAGCTTCGCTTATAACTCGACTCCCCACAGTGCAGTGAAAGAAACACCTTTCTTTTTATTCTACGGAAGAGAGCCAACTGTTCCGTTAGAAATACTAACAACCCCCAGGCGTGTACTCTATGATTTAGACGAAAATTATGCTCATGAAGCTGAACTTAGACTGCAAAATGCCTACGAGATAGCGAGTAAAACTCTCGAGGAGCAGCAGCAAAAACGAAAAAGTTATCATGACCCTAAGCAGCGACCTTATACCTTTAAAGTCGGTGATTATGTGTATTTGCATTCACCTTTAGTCAAAAGAGGCTTAACGAAAAAGTTAGCTGACAATTACAAAGGACCGTATGAAATAATGAGACAGTTGTCTCCAGTGAATTTCATTATACAAGAGGTCAATGGACGTGATAAACAGTTAGTTCATGCTAATAGACTTAAACCAGCATATGGAATGCAAAGGCAAACAGAGAATCAATCTTCTCAAAACCCTGAGTCTGAACGTAGACCAGAGGTAGAAACAGAAGATCTTCACCTCCCTAATGACAATTATACGTATTGGCAGAGGAACCTGCAGATACCTAGAGGTAATGTTGTACCTCCACACCCCGTGGAACCAATAAGACGAGAGGAACCTGTACGTCCTCCACATAGATGTAATTTAAGGAGTTTAGGCCCTGTAGCTGAAGAAGAGGGGGTTAGAAGTTCCCCCCGAGATTCCTTAGTCGTTAGGCGAGCACAAAACTTACACATGATAAACGTAATGGAGAATCATGAACCGGAGGAAGCAATTAAAACCGTCAATAAGGAAGTAACCGTAGAAAGTCAGCGAGGGGAAGAAATAAATACGAAGGTGGAAAAAATAGAACGGATATTAGAACAAGTGGTGGGAGATATGCAGGAAATGAAAGAAGGACATCCAATGGGTGAACAAATGAGAAGTAAAGAATCAAATAGAAGAAATAAGTAAAAGTATAGGAGAAATGGTTAGAAAAGTTAACGAAATACGAGAGGAAAGGAAGCCAGAAAAATTCCTCTCCCCTCAACAACAGGCATCTATTTATCCTTCATATCAAACAATCGATTCGCCTATGCAGCAGCATATTCTTTATCCTTTGCAAAATACTCATTGCAAACCCGAGGTGCCAGAGCTAGCGTTAGAAAATCAGCGAATGCGAAGTCAAATGGAAGCAATGAGCGAAACCATTGCTGTTTTAACAGGAAAACGAACTTTAGCAGGCTTAATACAAAAGAATAAGGAGCAGAGTGAGGAACGGAAAGGAATTTCTCCGTCCCCACCTATGAAGCCAGTGCAACCGGCATATAAGCCCGTTAGTGTAGCGCAGAATACGCCACCATATGCACCTTCATCGTGCGTTTATCCTTATTCTATAGCTGACTCTGTAAACGTAGGAGAAAATATACGTTCATGCCCTCAGAATTTTCATGTCGTACCGCACAAGCATGAAAATGCAATAGGAACAAATACCAAGTGGAATCCAGGTGCAAATGTGCCTATAATGAAAGAGAATTTGATGAATTACAATGCTGTTGTTGAAAACGCGAGCGTATCTTGTTCAGAAAAATCCCAAGGTCTCAAGGAGACATCAACCACAGCTACTAAAGATTTGCCCCCGGAATTGTTAAGTCAAATGATGAAATTTTTCGTTAATATGAAACAATAAGGGTGAGAAAGTCATTCTGAAATAATCAACAGGTGACAATTTTCCTTAATCGTTTTTATTGTTGATGCTATAATATCGACAGAAATCGAGTTTTCACTCATGGAGTCGAAGTCCTTGTTTATTGTATGGACTAGGGTAGTGGGATCGTGGGTGTTTTGCTAACTATCCCCTATCCTCCCTCCTTGTTCTGGAGTTGACCGGAATTTCTGAGGAGATTTGCATTCCCGTCCCTCAGTTTGAGAGGTTGGTTCAGACAAGATTGGGTTATTTTTATTCTTATAATCGTTAAAGTATTGGCATATATGTATTAATTGGCGTTATAATTAGAAATTTCAAATTTCTATTAGGGAATTGCAATGTTGTCAATCTCGCTAACTTTTGTCGAGATTCATTATTTTATGCTCGGCTATTTATTTTTCGCCAGCTTTAGTTTATTATTGTTTACGGTGATGTACAGTGTCAGGAGACCTGAAGTCCCCGTTTCCTTTTTCTAAAGGATAAAATGGCGTCGGAGGAGAAATCAGGAGAATATGATTCTCTTTTCCCACGCAAGAATTCTTTCTAAACCATGTCCTTTGGGCAGAAAATCTCTTGAAGTAAAAGAACAGCGGAGTGGAAAATTTACACTCGTAAATAAATCCGTAATAACAGATGGGACAGGAAATGGCGACTCCTTTTCTAATATTAATTATAAAGGTTAATATTATGTTTAAAGGATTATTTGTCTCTTTAGCGAACACGTAATCGTGGTGCAATTCAATCAACAGGTTTCAATTTGAAGCGGAATGAAAGCGATGATCGAAGGAGCTTTGAATTACGTTCGACATCCGCCCGTAAGCAAACACGCTACGAGGTGCTCCGTACTGAAAGAGGAGTAGGAAATAATAGATAGAAGGAAAAGACAGGGATCACCCTTTCCCTTGATTCTAACAGATATTCTTACTATGAAAAAATTCTAATAGTCACTTGCCCTTAGAATTAATTATAAACTTAACTTAATCTAAGGAGTATAGGTATCACTTATAAATAAAATCAATATATTAAAATGGAATAGTGTTTATGTTCTAGTATTATTAAGGACAAATAAAAAGAAAAATATTAATCATCCTATGGCATATTAATATTATATGGTAACAATAATTAAATAAGTCACATATCTTAATAATAAATGCTAAGAATTATTGTCCTGTAATAAGGATCAGTCACGTGATCTTATTGTTAAGAAACTGCGATCTCAATTTTTAATTGATAAACTTCATTAATGGTGGAGCCATGTTGGAATTTAACAGGATTTTATAATGAAACTACTTATTAACTGATTTTAGTTAATACACAAGAGTTGAATTTTGTTAATCTTGATGCGACCAGCTTAGTAGCTTTTAAAGAAATCTAAATGATTTATTTACAGAGATAAAATATTTGGGAACCCCCCCCCCCCGAATAATAGAAAACGTTTGATTGAATCTCTTAACGCATCCATTAATTAGAATTTTATGATTTTAATTAATCAGTAATTAATTAATGTATTGACTCGAGACTTGAAACATGCAATAAGAAAGGATGTTCTGAAATAGGAATTTGTCTTACCGGAATATTTTGAAGAAACTTGATGGACGCGGTGATGTTGCTTTAGTCAGTCACCATGCGTTTTCTTTTGAACAAAGGAGTGAATTTCTTGACACAAAGAATGCAGGAAATTATTAAATGTAATCAAGTTGGTGTGGCACATAATAATTCTCGTGAATTATGAATTTTAGTATCCATTACAGAACGCGATTGGAGTTTGACAACGTTACAACTTCAACGGATATGAACTCGATTGAAGAAAGTTGTTTCTTAGAGACTGATAGAGAGATAGATAAAGAATGTCAGGCTGAATCCTTATCACTATCCTTGAAAAGAGGTCAAACACCCTCCAGGGGTTAAGATCATTATGTGAAATGGGGAGAAGGTTTTCCTTCTCATTTCTTTGTGCGATATAAATAGAGTTAAGAAATATTTTTAAGAAAGATCCAACTGATAAGAAAAAAAGGAAAAATGAAATCTTTTTAAGATACAAATAATTTTTAAGATTTTTCATTAATGGTGGATCATTACTTTTGATTGAGAGTGGTTGAATAAACGAATTTAAAATAAACAAATGTTTATAATTAAATAATAATTGTTGATTAGAGAGAAATGAATTAATTAAAGTTTTTGCGTCGTTTATTGATATTGAATTAATGAGGAGAAATAATTGTGTATTTTACGCACTGTATTTGGTAAATTGATGGGTATTAAGCTTAAACACTTTGGTTATTGAGTTTGAATAGAATTGTTCATTAAGTCATTTTGCAAGTTGATGTTTTATGACCAAAAAATGAAAATATTGTGATATGGAATGAGTAGAGTATGATGCATTATTACCTAACTAATGAACTTTGATGACATCAATTAACTTTTACGAGAGCGGGTGAAGAAGGCGTCTTCCTCTTTTCTCGATTTTTTTTTTCTTTTTATGACGACACGAGGAAACCAAGGAAGCGTAGCGGAGGACTTGTGACGACACCGAATGATTTCAGCCGTCGGAGATGAGGAGTCACCCCCTCCTCTTCGCCGTAACTTTCCATCGTCGAGTAGATCAATTTTGTTACAATTAATCACGCAAGCGAGATGGACGAACACTTAGTGCTAATGATGATTTCTTCATTTCTTTTCGAATGGATAAAGATGAACACAGGAAAACTAAGCGATTTTTCAAAAGATCATCAACTACTACAGCAGAACCATGAACACTATAGAACTATGAGTGAACCTAAATTACGACCTTTCAATGTTACAAGCCTACACTTTGGATTCCAGTGCATCGACAATTTCGAAACCATGCGAAGATGAACTATTAAGTCATGTAAGTCAATCATGAAGAACTTTATTATGAACTTTTATGTGATTTTTCGCGTATACAATTTGAGTATTCAAGAACTTTTAATAATCTAATAGTGATTATTTTCAAATAATTCTTTTGACGAATTATGTAATAAATAAAGGTGCATTGCCCAGACTTTTGGAGAATCCTTGTGAAAAAAGAATTTAAAATTCTCCCTTTGTAACAATTTATTGTGACTTACCAGAATTATGACTGTAATTTTTCAATTGATTTTTCTTTATTATTGATGTTTCAATAAAAAATTTTATTAGCTGTGTGCAGGAGGAGAAGAGACCTTTGTGATGTAGACAGGTGAGTTGAGGTATGTGTATTCACACCCCAACGTGGAAGACTGCTGGAAGACCTCATTAGCGACTTCGGACCAGTATGGCTCAGAAGATTAAAAGTATGTTTTATTTACGTTTGTTGAAAATTTGTCATCAGTGGATGAACAAATTTTGAATTACCAGGAGCCCTGTGGCGACCCGCCCTCTCTGATTATGTTTTTCCAAGATTTTTAAGAACAATCATAATTCTTGATAAAGATTATTAACAGTTTGGGGATGATTTTATAACTTTTGTTATAAACGGTTTATGATTGAAACCATTGGAAATGTTAAACAATACGCTCATGAAGTTGAGATATCTTGTTTTCAGAATTGTTTGACAAGCGGCATTAATTTACAGTTAGCTCTGTCGAGTGGAGTCGAGAGAGATCGTTTTCTCACCTTGAACCCCCCCCCTCCTCCTCGCGAGCTCTGTGCCGTATCTTTCAGTTCTTAAGCGCCTATTAAATTGTTTAACCAATCAACGATGATTATTCTATCGTCAGTGAGCGGCGTCTCTTTACAATTTTGAGAGAGACTAAAAATCAGTCTGATCGAGATGTTCAGAAGAAACAGTTGATGTTGAGATCTACTGAAAAGCAGTTGATGGTGAGATGTGTAGAGGTTTTGTCGAATAGAATGGGAGAAGAAAAGACAAACCATGAAAAAGTCATGTGTTCTTTTAGAGTGAAACACTTTCACTAAATAATCTACCTTTAGATAGAAACAGTTTATTACCCTGACCAAAAGAACCAAATAAAAATGAATATTATTATCGTTATTATTATAACTTAAGCCAATGTTAGTTAACAATGCTTTCGCGGAGCCCGACGGAAGAAGAAATCAAGCCACCCCCCGCCACTCACCGCAGCGAGCGACGAGCGACGACGGAGTCACCGAGAAGAAAGGGTAATGATGCACATCCTCTCTCATTCTCTTTATATCGCAGAGGTCACAGAACATAATGATTTGTAAATATAGTAAATTGTGAGAAAATCTTGTTCTAATTTAACTTTCATTTAAAAAGAGAAAGTTTGCTTTACTTAACTTTTGAATAATTTAACAGTTTAAACGTTTGAAATTATGAACGCAGTGCCTAAAATAATCACTTTGTGAATTAATAAAAGTTTCAAAAAAACTGTTGAGAAATATAATAACCTTCGATTAAAAGTTTGAAGAATTTAATCTGTAACTGGAGTAGATAAAAGTAGATTTCAATTGTTGCTTTATTTTACAAAGAAGAATTTAGTGTTAAAAGTGTAGTAATTTAAAAGTCATTCTGATTAAATTCATTTCGGAGATTTTATAATTTTATTGACTTTGTATTATATTTTTATTAAAGAATAAATGTGTGTTTATATTTAAAACTTTGTTTCCATGGTTACTCCAAACTCTTTTCTATTGACTTCTTTTTGTAAACCCCGGTGAACTTTCACGACCGGGTCGATCCAACTCGAACCTCGGCTACCCGTTTTATTCCACAAACGGAAGGACGGCTCAGACTCCGATTAAAATTGGTGTACTTTTAATGGCGCAGACGACTGCATTAATTAGGGTCTGGGACCCGTACAAAGCAACGGATTTTATTATGGGAATAACCATGAAGTCATCAGTGAATTAAACCCTATACAGGTAGACAAAGCTGGCAAAAAAGTCAAATTAGTCATTGAAAAATTTACCCTATTCAACTAACGCACACAAAGCCAGCTTTTACTGGGGCCATCGTGATCTTTTTTTTCCTTAACTTTTTTTCTTTATTTTTTTTTCTTTTCCTGGTAAAGAAAAAAAAAAGATCATGGCCCCGGTATTATTCTAGTTGGTTCCGAAAGTATCAATTCTAAATATAGAAAACAAAGTTGGGGTTGCATTTTTTTTATTATAACAGTCTGTTCAATGTCCCATATGTATAAAGAAACCCTCCTAACGGTAATGAGCTCAAATCTATGCTAATTAATTTGAATAAAGGTAATCTATATACTAAAACTCTTGCATGTATTTATTTATTTATCTGTATTTCTATCTCCTCCTATATGGTTTGAGCTAGCGACTTGAAATTTTCAGGGCAGGCTTATCAATAAAGGATTTGCTCTATCGCCAAAAATCTGCCCCCTACGACCCCCCCCCTCCCCACTTTCTGGGGTTTTCTTTGTAATTCCTCTCAACAGATGGTGCGGGCGGGCAAAGCCACGGGTAACAACTTGTATACATGTATAAACATAGTTAAGCTACGAAACAAGCCTCGAAGAATGTAATTAAGTGAAGTTGGTATTTTACTTATATGCTTATATGTCACTTACGGGGGTACTTAAGACAAAATCTTGTTATTCATTTAAATGCTCTCATTTTTCTAGTACAACGTAGTATTATAAAAAAGAAGACAAAATAAAAAAATTTCATCGATCTATCTTCAGTAGTTTCAAAGGCACAGCCATTGTGAAATTTTGGATCTATCTTATGTAATTGATAAAAAAATGCAATTAATATTTTACAATGTTACTTTTTTTTATTTCTATAGTAGAAACCGTATACTAGTATATTCATTAATTTGTTAATAATGTTTCATGAAAAAAATAAAGACTATTTTAAAAACATTTTTCACCGTTTTACGTACATAATATTTTTTTATAAATTTTTGTCATTAAAAATATGGATTTTCCTCATTGAAAAACATATGGATTAAATTTCTCATATCTCTTTCATTTAGTATAACAATATTCATAAACATATCTCTATTTAATGATGCCATTTAATTCTGCACAAACTAATGATGTTGGACATAAGTAACATTTTGAGAAAGATGCTTTAAAAGATTTGAAACGAAATTCAGACAAAATACACATGATAGAAATATTTAATAATTTTTATTTATATTTATTGGAGTTATGTAGAACAAATAACATAATATTCTTTCCATTGTGTTAAAATTAAATGTATAATAATATGTATGGAGGCTAGTGCATATTAGATTCTTGTTTTTTGTTCTTGTTTTTTACCTGGATATGCCATAAATGTCGCTTAATCCCCTCTTGATCTGACTTATTTAATTTCAAAGAATCTATACAAGTATCTATTGCACATTAAAATGATTTTAAATATGTCAAAGCACATATACAACTCCTGGCAAGAAATATCGGATATTTATTTCTAGTTCAGCTAAATTCATAAGAAAGCTTAAATTTCCTCAAAAATAATGGACGCATCCAAAAGGGATGGAGCATAAATTACAGAAAACACTTTATTATATAAATGAGTAATTAAGCATATAAACAAAACATCATTTCTGTTTGAAAATATACATTAATATAACGAAGACAATGGAAAAAAGTATTGGATAGCCTTTTGGCTTGGAAATAAATATGGAATAATGCCAAATAAACATGTCAAATATTATCAAAAACTGTTTTTAAAATTTGGTAGCCCTGCCTTTTGACTTGATTATTGCCTTAATTCTTCGAGGCATTCATTCATATAAGTTTATGCATCGGTGTTCACTGATTTTTCCCAACATTGACGAGTTGCTTCTTTCAGCTCGGACTTGTTGGTTGGTTTGTACAAATCAATCATTTTCTTTAAATCCCACCAAAGATTTTCTATTAAATTTCCATCAGGACTTTGAGCCTAGCCGTTTCATCCGTCGGATTCGATGATCCTCACAGTATTTGGCAACAGCCTGAGAACGGTGGCATGGTGCACTATCATCCTGAAAGACAAAGTCATCCGAATCACCAAACGAATCTTCCGATGTTGGCAGAAGAAACTGATCCAAAATGTCTATATAGGTCGCACTGTTAACAGTGCCATTTAAAATGCACAATTTTCCAGGTCCTGCAAACGTCACACCCTGTGGAAACTTTGCACTGGAACTGTTCAGGATGGAATTGATCTCCTTTTGTTCTCCAGACAAACACACTAGTATCACCGTTCCCTAAGCAAATCCTATACTTGTCACTAAAAACAACTCTTTTCCAATCCTCCACTGTCTATTTTGCATGGTCTTTGGCCCATTGCAAGTGTTTACGTCGATGCTCATTCTAGAGCAACGGTTTCTTCTTTGCTTTCTTAAATGAAAACCCAGCCTTGTTCAAACGGTTTCATAGAGACTGATCACAGACATTGACGCCGCATTGTTCCCACTCTCGGTTCATCAATCGGGATGTTGATATTCGCATCCGTTTACAGATCCGGATCAGTTTTCTATCATCAGATGCAATTGTCTTCCTCGGTCACCCACATCTTTTCAAATTCTGCACATTGCCACAAGAGTTAAACTTGTGCCACAAGCGTGACACCATGCTCTGGGAACATCTCAACAAAGTTGTGACTTCTAATTGAGTTTTTCCTTCTTTTAGCAGGCAGACTATTCGAGTTTTCACATCAGTAGACAGTTCTTTAGCTGGAGCTCTAATTAGCAGAGTTTTCTGTCGTCTACTAACCTCGATAATTGTGAGCAGTTATAAAAGAATAGATAATTTGTATAACATTTGCATATTCGCAAACAAAATGTATCATTGGATGTTACTCACTGAATATATCGCATATTTTTTTCCAACCAATGAGACTATCCCATTCTTTTTTCCAACACATCCGTATTCATTTGCATATTTCAAAGAATCTTTTTTGTAATTTTTAACAGTAATTATTGATTAACGTATTTTCTTTAATATATGCCTCATCCCTTTTGGATGCGTCCATTATTTTGGAGGAAATTTAGGCTTTTTTATGAACTTTGCACTAGAAATAAATATCCGATATTTTTTGCCAGGAGTTGTAGTAATTAAATAACTTGAACAGTCCATATCCTATAAATATTTACAAATTATGTATTAAACTTTACACGACCAGCTTAAATTTTGAAGGATACTCCCAGGACCAGATTTTATGTACTGTCTGCCAAACCAATGACGAAAGTGCGTTCGTCATGTACAATTTTGTAAGAATATTTCTGTTTCAGAATGAATATTTATTTCAAAATCAGGATCTTCGGCATGACTACTTGCATCAGCATAATCATCCATTCTTTACAAAAAAGGAGGAAAAACAATGTAAAAACGGTGCAAAAACAATGTACAAGGGCGTTGAAATAAGCAATCAAAAATATATGCAGTGATTCCATCTATCGACAGGAAAATGGTGTTGAAATAAGCAATCAAAAATAAATGCAATGGTTCCATCTATCGACAGGAAAATGGACCCAAAAAGAAAACGGGGAGGCCGTGGCCTTGTGGGCTTTCAATGAAACACAACTTCTGTGAAGTTAGGCAACATCAGGCACGGCCAGTCACTGGATGGGCGACCATCCGTGATTCACGATCTTCACCCCCCCCCCCGGCTGCTGTGAACGTCATACAGCAGTCGTTAATCCAGGTCCATCCAAGGACCCAACTCGTCGGCCTCAGGCCATACAGAGCCTGGATGGACGTATTGGATTACCAGTATTAATAAAAAAAATAATTTTATTGTTTCATTCTTGAAAAACCACGTTTTCATTTGGTTAATAGAATTAATAGCTGAAAATGACGAATGCATATTCATCATGGTATGGAACAGAGGGTTTAGCTTGACGTGAAGAGGTTATTCCTTCATTGATTATTAATATATGATTATGAAACTTTTGGAAAATAAATGCTAAAGTCTTCATTGCTGCTTATTATACATGTCAGAAAGAAATTTTTAAAAGTCATAGCTGATATCTTATACTTAGGATTATACACTATATGATCGCAAATATCCGGACACATGCACATTTGCCCTCTAGCCACGATTTCATGGAAATCAATAGGGCGTTGCACATCCCTTTGCCCGAATCACAGCTTCCACCCTTCGGGGAAGACTTTCAACCAAATGTTGGTAGGTACTTTCTAGAATGTTCCTCCATTCCTCCCGAAGAGCGAGAATCAGTTCAGGTACAGAAGTTGGCCAATGTGATCTTGCCCGCAAGCGTCTTTCCAATTCATCCCACAGACTCTCTATAGGATTGAGGTCGGGACTTTGTGCTAGCCACCCATTTCTTCGATCCCTGAGTCCACAAACCACTGCTGTACACGCCTCGCTTTGTGGCACGGAGCATTGTCGTGTTGGTAGAGAAATGGCCTGTTTCCGAAAAATTGCCACAACGTTGGAAGTGCACAGTTGTCCAAAACATTCAGATAACGGTCGGAGTTCATGATTCCTTGCACAGGAACGAGCTGGCCCAGTCCGTACCATGAAAATGAGCCCCACACCATGACTCCTCCTCCTCCGAACTTGACTGTGGGCTCTGTGCACTTAGGTAAGAAGCGTTCTCCAGGTATGCGCCAAACCCAAACTCGTCCATCGGATTGCCAGAGTGTGTAGCGAGATTCGTCTGTCCACATTACACGTTTCCATTGGTCCATTGTCCAGTTTCTGTGGGCTTTGCACCAATCCAGACGTCGCTTGGCGTTGACCCTGCTGATGTGGGGCTTGTGGGCAGCAGCACGACCATGGAATCCCATCATGTGCAGTTCCCGATGAATTGTCATGGTACTGGCATCATTTGCAGAGGCGTTTCCAAACTCTGTGGCAATTTTTTCCGCCGAGGACTTCCGGTTGCTGCGGGTGACACGACGAAGTTAGTTGTTAGTTTCTTGGGTCTACCGGTTCGTTGTTGAACTGTTGTTGATCCCCGGGTCTTCCATTTCATAATGACATCGCCTACTGTTGACTTGGAAGGCTGGAAATGTCACGCACGGACTAGCTGCATAGGTGACATCCAACGATCGTTCCACGTTGGAACTCCCTGAGCTCTGCCGAATGACCCATTCTTGCCAATGTCCAAGCAGAGTTGTGTCTGAAGGTGTGGGAAGCTATTTAAATGATGTGCAAGTCATTATCATGTGACATTGGGCCAATCGATGATCTGTGAGGTGTGTCCGGATATTTTTGATCATATAGTGTAGACTTCAGAGAAATTTTTAGAACACCCATAAACCCAAATGAGATGAAAAATTATTGATGTATGATGTCCTCAATGCAACAATTAATGTACAGTTAAGTTCCATAAACCTCAGCAGATATTTTTTAATAGTCTAAAGGGGAGATGCTTATTAATAGGTAAAATAATTAAATCCAAGGGAAAGCTTGTTATCATTTCATCAATTAAATATATTGAAAATTTAAAATATCAGACTTGGATTATGTCCATTATATTAAATCCATGTAATGATCCACTACATTAAAATGCTCTTATTAAGAACCTTGCAAAGGCATATGAAAATAATAATGTGTTATACCATATAACATAAAGCAGACACATGCCATATAAATTATATTATCAAAATTACCAACTGCAGTGTTTCCAAAACTAAGTACTTCAATTAATCTAGGTAAATATTTGACAATCCTCATTCTAACAGAAGAAAACTTAAGAAACTTTTTTTTTTTTAAATTATTAAACCTATTTATAGGAAGAGTATATGTGCATGTTCGGAATGCTAATAGCATATATGCATAATTTAGCAATTTCACAGAATATCAATTTCACAGCCAAAGCATAAAAATGTTTTGATAGATCATTTTCATTACTAAATACAGTAGTACAAATATTACACAGCTGGTTGTTAAATCTTGTAAATATAGTAGAGTTTTAGCAAAAAGAAAATTAGCCTAAATTTTCAGACCTATGATATACACATTACTTTAGAGTTTTCTCCCAATATTTAACTTATTGTATGCAAATGTAGTTTCGTTTAAATTCTAAGATGACAAACGATACGGTAGTATTGAGAATAAAAATCATTAAATCTTCATGTAACATGAACTTGTTTTATTAATTTAATTTAACTATAATTATCATTATTATTGATATAAAGAAATAAACATAGATTACAGATTTATAGTCTCTTAATTTACATGTAATAATTTGCTATCATCACTTTAAATAGAAGCATATGAGAAACTTATTTTGACGTTTAAGTCCCCCCCCCCTCCGTTTCATCCATTCCTGGACCTGCGTTTCGCATTGAACATGTTTATCTGAAACCAATGATCATACTTACTGATTTAGTTATGTAATGTCAATAACCTGTCCTGTTTTCATTATGATCCATTTTCTCGACAGTCTCATTGGGGTAGAACTTGTCTCCTAGGAACATACATGAGCTGGGAGAGAGATTGGAGAGAAAAACTGCACCTGCGGCTTACGAAGAGAATCTACTTCCAAGAGCTTGTATTAATTAACGAAGCATGCATGATCCATAAAATCAAATAAAACTCTTATGTACGAATACTATGTATTTTTAGACGACTATTTAATACACGTTTTCTTTAATCAGTCTTCCAAAATTTCAATTTAATCGACGCATCGCAACGACCAGTTCAGCAGGCGTCCATGTTAAGCTCATCCTATTATAGAAAGCGGAAGTTGAGATGGGTGCAGACATGCACATTAACGATCAGTAATAACGATAATTATGTATAAAATTGATAAATAAAACGATTTTAAACCTTCAAATATCCTTTAATTCCCATTTAAAAATGACGAAAATTATCCTAGGAATGTTTATAATAAGTGACAAACAATGGTTTTGGGACTGTGTTTTCGTTGAGGAGAAATAAATTCTTTTCGATGTGAGTGTTGAAGTTTTTCACCATAGAAGTAAGGTTAAAAGTTTAAATTTACTAAAAATTTAAGACACCAGCTAAAAAACCAAGTTTTAATCATACGAATTAAAAAATGCACCAGTCGAAAGAAAATGCTCCAATTTTTATTGTGTGCTGATAACTATTAAAATATTTTTTGAGAGGCGTTTAAAATCATGTTGCCATGTTAAAGAATAGGACAAAGGCTGACTTCCTAAATTTCTGGGTATGATGTCTGGATGGTAACAAATTCTCCAGTCAGATATGGTGTTAAACGACAGAGTCTCCAACGTTTAGTGACTCTCCAACATAAGACGTCATCTTACATAGATATCAAACGCTGGAGACTCTCTAGGTTTACTACCATATCCGACTGAAGAATTTATTATCATCGAAAGTTAACATCTGTGCGGAATGCATTCAGAAAGAGTCTCCAACATTTAATGTACTTGTCATACTACATAAGAAGTCATCGTGAGTTTTACATCTGAGCGTGTTCAATAAAAATTTTTATTGCACATAAAAGTACATTCCATCTCTACATTATAATTTTATATAAAAATTAACAAATCATCACTTTAAATATTACTACAGTGATGGAATAATATGCAATGATTGTAACAAGAAGTTAAAAGGTACACAAATTTTCACACAGAAATCTATTCAATCAATATTTATTTCTCTGGCTTTTTTCCAGCTCTCTGCAGTTGCCCTACTCTATTCTTGCACCACCTATTTTTTAAATTACTATTTTGTATGGTTATTGTGTCCAGTGTTCTCTTTTATTTTGGCTGCTGAGCACTCCTCTGTAAAATTGAAACCAATTGCTACAAAAGCATGTCTTGAGAAAGAGGAACAGTCTTTCTTAACCTCGGAATCTCACTCCTAACCACATCTGTCATACTATTAAGTGCCTCTTCATCAGTGGAGTTATAAGACAAATCTGTAAGTTCTTTTAGATCTTGTCTTAAGGATTGTACACTTCTTTTCAGACCAATTCTCCTAATGGTTTCTTGCTACCCTGACTCGATCTCAACTTCTGCAGTTGGCGTGTCTACTAAATATGTACAGGGTTGCACATTACTTTTACTGCTATTACCATCATCTGAACTTATCCAGCACGTTTGATTTTTCATAGTAGCTGCAAAATCCTGCATTTTAATTAATGGATTTTCTTTCTAGGTTTCTGGCAAGTTATCAAAGAAATAACCTGAGACATATAAAAATGCTGCAGAAAAATGCGTACACACATTTTGTGTTCTGATGTGATCTTGGCAAGTGCACTTAACAGTATTAAAATTAATGACATGCCATTTCTTTTCTGAAGAACTCTTAACACTCAACACTCCAACACTCATAATTTTTACATCAGCAGCAGTAAATTCTGCAATGGCAGTTTCGTATCTCTGCATAACATGCCTGATAAAGCAGTGTGGACGATTATGGAGAAATGATGGAATGCTTTGATTATATTTCCGAAACTGTGCTCTTAACTTCCATGCTTCATGTAGCTCTCGAGAAGAAACTGTTATTACTTTTAGTGTACCATTCAATGTTTTATCTGTTGCATTTAACAGAAATCCCCATTTCAAAATTCTATTTTGAATTTTCAATACCATTATTGCTTGTGATATTGTTACAAGCTGCTTACTCAATAAAACATTCCACCCATCTCTCTCTTTCAGGCCACCAAGTATTCATAAAGTACTTTTGAAGCTTTACTTTGTTCTTCCAGACATCACTTGCTTTAAATTCTTTCAGAGTTGCATTAAGATTCTCTTTGGTCTCACAGAAAATGTTGCAAAACCAAAGCCCCTCCATAACGGTTATTTAAATTTTCTCTTTTCTTCACCCAGCGTGACCATGCTTGTGCTCGATGAAATGTGCAAACAGGAAAAACAGCTGCAATAGCATTAATATCTGCTTCAGAATAATCTGTTACCAATACTGATGGATTCCAGTCTGAATTCCAGTATGAGAAGATAGCCAATGCTTCACCAATGGTACAGGCTCTTTCCGTGTCACAAGTAAAAGTTCCAACAACAATATATTCAGTATTGGCCTTCACAACAATAAAAATAATGGAAAGCAATATTTCATTGTCTTATATGTAGCATCCAACAAACAGATCTTGGCAAAGATTTTCAATAATTCCTTTTGCCATGGGGCCTGATGACAGAAAAGAAAAGAACTATTGCTAGAAGTTTTATTTTCACTGTTCAGGGAATAAGGCCTGAAATAAAACTGAGATCCTGGCATTTCTTTCTTCCATTTATGAATAGCATTATCTAGTGCTTCTTGAGCTATAGTACTATCTCTCATCAAAAGGCATGCACGAAACACATGCGAGTAGATTACACTATTGGAAGGATAAAGTGCAGTGTTCAACTTATCAGATTTAATAAATGGAAACATCCGTTCAACATGATCATTTAAGTAAGCCTTGATCTCTTTCACAGATGTCATACCTTTTTCACACAAATTGTATATTTTCTTCTTTAATTCTGGATGGATAGTTAAATAATAAAGGGAAGCTTCTTGCTATTGCTTCGATGTCATCGCTCCTTCCCATGAAATCTGTGGGGAGGGGTAGATGTCTTTGTTTCTAGGCAAACCTTACACTAAACCTGTCACCATTTCCAATCACCACCTCTTACATCCTAATTTATTAGTTACTAATTAAAATAAAAATTATTTTATTTTGTGACATATATATTTGAGTTCATAAATGACCACACCATCACAAAGTTCGTTACACCATTTTAAATTCTAATTAGTCTGTCGACACTTCATTGCATTAAACTCATTTTTTCACTATTATCAACTTTCGAAGATATACACATGTTAGCATAATTTTAATTATTCTCCATAATGTGTTATAGCTCTGTGGTTTCTTCAAATCATTATTTAATTAGTCGTGCAGTTATTTAAACATGGTCATTCAAACATATCATCCTGTTTCGATAAATGGACACAATTTATTTATAATATCTTTAACATATCATCTTTCCGATAATTAAACACACTGTATGTTTAATGAATTCACTAAAATCAATTTTTCTCAAATGGCAATAAACCACAAACAATAAATAATATTTATAGATGGGGGGGTATTTGCGCTCTCGACAAGAGAGAACATTGACAACCTCGTTAGAGGGGATGTCTCCTCCTTGTCTTCTCACACTCAGGCACCTGCCTGTCATTTGATATGTTGTTACACGCCTTAACTTGTTCATTGTCTTTGTACTGATTCAATCTACTCTAATCATGTCGCAATTTGTTGTAGTTTGTTGCAGTTCATTTCTTATTACAATTTTTTCTCCTCAATTAGACATTAAAGCTTTGATAACACAATCTCCTAACAATATCTTATCGTTACTTAATTTAATTTCCTCGTACTTAATAATTTAAATTAACGCATTTTGTACTCACATTTTATGGTTTCTACCTCGTTTATAAATTAATGCTCAAAATCTGCTTAATAATATTTCTTTTTATCTATCAAGGGCTTAGTTTTGAGGGAAGCATACAGTCTCGATAAACATCGACTGGATATTTTAATATTTTATTCCATTCACCTACATAATTTTATTAATATTTCATAAGATATTATTTTTTATTACTCTTTACCTGCTAGATAGAATTCATTTTTCTATTCCGTTTTTATCATAAACACTTAGTTTATTCTAATTTTGGACCAATTTCTCTTTCCTTTTGTCAATGATGGGGTAAAGTAAACGCAAATGACTTTACTTAGATTCACATCATTATTGAAAACGATAATCATATTCTTATTACTCAAAAGTTTTACAAGTTCTCTTAAATCTTAAGCCATAACTCACGGTTGTATAAGTTCTTTGTACCAACATTTTAATTTGTAAAAAATAGTGAAACACTAATTTCACATTGGTTGTTATTGTTTTATACTCCTAATACTGACAATATGATAATAATAACTAAGTTTTATACATGTTTACACCTATTTAAATCGATTTATCTAATTGTAAATTTTAAACAATGGTCATCAATATCTGCTCGCTCCTAATCTATAATTTTAAGAGATTTTATCCCAATGCACCTAAACTAACTATAATTTTCCCGCATCCCTATGAATGCGATCAAGTGCGTCATACAATCAGGGTTTGAAAGTATAAGCTAACTTTCTCTTAATTCTAAATTTCTAAAACTATCGATGACATTATCTAATAATATTCTAGTTCTAATTCTAAAGATTGATGATAACATATTAACAATAAATTTTAATTTCGGCAAATAAAGATCTTAATACTACACATTAATTAAAATCAGATATCTAATTTTTAAAGTCTTACAGGAATCCTCGATTTTCCTTCCCACTTTTTAACTGTTTTGAATGCTCTTGAGCGATATGGATTATAGCTTAACACTTTCGCTGGCGATTCAACTGAGAACATTAGAGAGGGTGTCGATTTTATCTTTTTTGTAGTAATTGAATTCACCAAATTTTTATCACTTTCTGTTTCATAATTCAATTCTTCTTCCTCACTCAAATCATCGTCCATCCCTAAGCGGCAATTGACTAATTGTCGAATATTCTTAATTTTTGCTTTTTTCTGTTTTTCAATGTCTTATTAATTACAGAGACTCTCATTTCCATTTCTGTGATTCTCTTTGCGAGAGCAGCATTTCGTCTCATCGATCTTATTATGACATCCGCCAACTTCTGTTTCTCGTCTTGTTTAAATTCCGATAATTTATTTCTATTTCTGTTTTAATATTTCCAATTTCATTCTTTAAATCCTCAATTTGAGTATAAAATTTGTCTAGGGGTTTCACTGTTTCTGAATCTGTAACCATCCCCATGATAGTATCAGCTCTATTTTCTTTGAGTTTTCTCCTTCATCATAATAGATGATTTCGATTTTGTCTCTGTTTCTTTTTTATTTACTCTCTCTTTGGACAGTAGGTTTCTTTAATCTCTGGACAAGCCCTATCTAGGTGTACTGTCCTTTGACAATTTCCAAAGAATAATAGTTTCTCTCCCTGATATTTCTTTTTTGTTTTAGTATACTGATTTGTCAGACGTTTGTTAATACACTCACAACACGAAAAAGCGTGAGTTTCTTTTTCACCAGAGTTCGAATAATAGATTTTTCTTCTACAAGTTCTTTCAGAGTGACCTCTTCCAGAACAATACTGACAAATCTGATTTCTATCTTTATTAAATACGCACTGATAGGATACGTGTCCAAAATTTTTACAATGATAGCACTTAATATCATTATACACTCTAGGTTGTGGCTTTTTTATAAAATCTTTTTTCTTGCTTAATGATTAATCCGCGGTTCTAATACCTTACTTATTAAACCTTCTATCTTATTCTCTATCATTTCATCTATGCTAGATTGATCTTCAACCTCCTTATCTGTTTCAGTAAGATATTAAAGCTTTCAATATATTTTCCGTTTTCTCAATTTTTTTGGCAATTGTTACCGAGGCATCCCAATCTTTGGGTTGTGCACACGTCATTATATATTTTATATGAGGTAACAATCCTGCCAAGAATCTGTTTTTGACTCGTTCTAATATAATTTATTTCCTCATTGCTCATTTTGCATCCAGCAACTACTCCTACCTCTTCTTCAAGAATAGGGGTCAATAACTTTTGGCCTAGTGCCACTTTTCTGACAACAATTTTGAAATAATATCTCTGTAATATCGGGTTCTTCCTTTGAAAATCGATCCATTAATACCTTTTTTGAAATCTTCATGGGATAGCTACGGTGTCCATCATACCGCTTTCATGGATATGAAACAACGCATCACCTGCGAGTCGTAATTTAACCACATTAATTGTCGTTTCATCAGACCATTGTCCTGCAGCAGCAACCTCGTCGACTCTAGTTAAAAATTCTTCAATATCTGAACCACCATCATGAATAGGAATCTCTCAATATAATTCTAAATATTCCTTTTAATGTAAACATTCAACTGAGGATCTATATTATTTATTAACTCCATTGTTATATCTGATTATTAGCATATTCAATCTAAACCTAGCAATTATTTATCCTATCAATTACCTTTTATAAATATATATTATTAATTATAATATTCCATAAATTCACTTTGCAATACACAAAACAAGTTTGTTTGATCGAGAATTTTCTGAATTACAAAAAAAACTTTCGCCACAAAATGTTTTTTCATTCCTTTTTCGTTCACTCTATTGTTTTCTTTCTATCTCTCCATCCATCTCATTTCTGCCTTCTGTCTATCATGTTCTATTAGTTTAATATCCTGTTCGCAACACCAATTGTGACGTACCGGGCCTTGTTTAATATTAATATAAGAATTTTGTTTACAATTTTTAATAATTTTAAATGAGTTCCTAATATTTCGAATTGCTGACCAAATGATCGGTAGCCCAAAGCACACCTTCCAACTCGTGTAAACTAGGTTAGGCTAGTGGGTGTTCGTGCCTGGAGAAGAAAACAAGGCCCATCCTCCAGGTCTTATTGTGACAGACAGATAGGGGTGGATATAAGATGGAATGAAGTTCAGTGACAATATTATTATTATGTACTCGAAATACCAATATTATTATTATATGAGTATTTCTAACTGCATTATTAAATACAATATACTCCTCAATAATTTAAGACACCAATAATGTTTTATATCTAATCAATACAACAATATACTATTTCTAGCTGTAACTCTGCTAATCTATCTTACTTTATCACCGTAAAAGGATTAATAATCGTTATAAGACAACCATATAATAATTATAATCTTTAAAATGTAAATACTTTCGTAATTAACTTTAAGTTGTCTCATGCCCTAATGGATTTAAAATGTTCTTAAATATTACTACAATGTTCTGATTTCCAGTACGTAATAATTCTCAAGCTCAGTGGTTATAAGTTTATAATTATTTAATGCTATTTGATAAGTACTCTAAACAATTAATAACTAATTATTCACAAAATATACAGAGAGTATTCACAAGATATTCGAAGAGTGGTGATTAGAATTTAGGTGTTCGGAAAAGCAATCAGGTTACCTTCTTCAACGGCAAGGTGTGTGCTCTACTCGTGGCTGTTGCTATTATCGGTGGCTCTGCTCTCGCTATGCGGCGATTGCTCTACAGAATCGGCTTAGAGGACGCTCTCTCGGGAATTGCTCTGACTCTGAAGGCGGCAGCTCATCCATACATCGGTAGAAGTGCGATCTCTCCTTACTCCACGTCACTCTCTCTCTCCTGGGTTTGGATCTCTAACCGACAGGGTCTCTGCTTTTCGTCCAGGGTGCGTCTCTGATTAGCATAACGACTAGCGTGATCTCTACTTCTCGTCCGAGGTGAAAACTGATATCTCCAAAATTCGGGACTATTTATATGAAAAACGCTAGTGCTTCTATCATTTCCACGATCCTAATTGGACCATGATGGGTTGATACCTACATTAATTGCTCTCGTTCGTTCTTCATCAATCATCTTATATCAAAAGATGAGTGCACGTGACATATATGAATTGTTTTTCTTGGAAAACAATTCATAAACAACTTCACACTTGCACCTGGTCAAAACTGCTGCAATTGTTCTTTCTTGTCTCTAATTGTCTCAAGTTGTCCCAATCTATTTATAACAGATTATTATAAATACTTTTTATAACATAAATATACAGGGTGTTTCATAATTGGTGTCCTGTCTTTAGGTCTAAATAACGGCTCAAGGGGAACTGGTGGGGGGAAAATGAATATTGATTATTTGGTTTTGATGTCCACTAATTCCGAATAAGAACATTTCGCGTCTCTGGGGGTGAAGGGGTAAATTTTGAAAATTTTAATTTTGTAGGGATAGGGGTTAGACCCTCATGTATTATTTAGAAAGTTGTAGAGCATCATGTAAAATATGGATTTAGCAAAAAACTCGGTGAAAAAGTCTCATGCCCTGCCCCCTTTATCGAGTGGGTAAAGTGAAAGGTATGCCAACCCAAAGCAAGGAAGAGGGTCTCAGTGAGTTAATAATAAAACTCTAACTCTTGCAATTTTACAAAAGTACTACTCCTCAAAACTAGGCCGTCGTTCGTCATTGATCAAGGCCTAATCTACCGGAAACGCAAAAAAGTCGTCCAATTAGTGGTGCCTAGAGCAAACCTAAAATTGACGTCATTATCCAGACAGTGCACTCCGACCCTGCCGCAGGCTGTCCAGGAGTCAATAAGACCATCAAAAAAATCCAGACCCTGTACTTTTGGCAATATATGGATAAAGACATGCACAGGGGGATTCGTGAGTGCGCTGAATGTCAAAAAAACAAATTGCCTTGTCAACATCAGTTTAGTGATCTACAGCCATTCGAGGTACCTCCGCACAGATGGCACACTATATGTATAGATTACGTGATGCCGCTTCCCGTCAGGGCCCGAGGGTATGGCGCCATTCTCACCGTAACGGATAAACTGTCAAAACGAGTAAGGCTTTTTTGGAGTCGATCAACCATCATAGCAGAGGTAACAGCCAGACTGTTGATTGAACAGGTTTTTAAGATTCATGGATTTCCGACGGTCATAATATCAGACCGCGACGTGCGTTTCACTTCGGACCTATGGAAGAATGTTTTCAAATTGTTAGGCACTACGCTTAAACTAGCATCAGCATATCACCCACAAACAGACGGAAAATCAGAGAGATCCAATGAGAATATGATCCAAGCGTTATGTCATTACTTACATCCAGATAAAACTAATTGGGAGAACTACCACTCCACTACAGAAATTACAATAAATAGTAGTGTCGGAAGCCACCGGATTCGCCCCTATTATTTAGATTTGGCTAGGAATATCACTATCCCACCGTCCATCAACAAACATCAAGAAGAAAGGTTAACATCGTCCGGGTTTGTGAGCCACCTAAGGAGCCTTTTAAGGACCGTCTGTCTGAAAATTAAGCGAGCAAACGAACTTTACGTTACAACAAAAAACATACAAAATTTAAAATGAAAGTGGGGGACAAAGTGCTTGTAACAGACTCCAGAGGCAATCGGGCCATAAACTATATCCCAAATATATGGGTCCCTTTAAAATTCGCCAATTAGTCAACAAGGTATCAGCGAGACTGGAACTACCAGTGCGATGGAAAAACCGAAATGAGATAATCCATTGCTCCTTTTTAAAGCGTTATACAGAGCCTCCCGCGAAAGGGAAACCGTCAGGCCCCATAAAGGATCCGCGATACGAGGATGTCTGTAGGGTGGAGGCAATACTGGATGTTAAAGGCAAGAAACCTAAAGGTAAATTTCTCGTCAAGTGGACAGGATACGCAGATCGAACATGGGAACCTGAAGACCATCTCCATCGTTGCCGGGGCCTCGTCGACCAATTTTTCCAAAAACAGCGCAGGGTCCCCAGCCTGCAAAAAGACAAGCCGCACAGCATCAACAACATCATCAACCAGGAGTTTCTGCATTTGGAATTCCAATGACACTTTTGTTCGGCTCCATACCATCTACTTCTGTGGTAGAGATCGGAGAGGGAACGGACAAAGGGCGCATCACCAATGTTGTCAGATGCAGGAGCCCAATGGGAAACGAGAGAGGGTGTTTCAAGCCGATGACGTGAGAGACCGAGATCGAGGTCTTGCTTACAGGAGAAAGAGAGGAAAAGGTCGTAGGAAGCTTGATAGAAACTCGAAGAATGGAAAACGAGTTAGCGGCTGCTTACTGACAATCTTGAGAGCAAAGACATCATGCGTGCCAGTGATAGATACTGCATCGCCGAGAAATGAACCCGGTAAGCTGATGATCGAGAGGAGCGACGAACGCTTCTCGCTAACGAGTGTTTCCGAGTGTTGACATGGCAATGAAGACGACGAGAAAGATTCTCCTGGTTTCGTCGGGCCGCAGCTTGTACTTCCACGACCGACTTTATGCATCAGGCTTAGCTAACTGGTAAGTGCTAAATTTCATATAGGAACTGGTGCACCCCTAGCAAAATTAACGTTCGCGCAGCTACGATATTATGAGCTTCGCTATTTGTCTCATGCCCACGGATTGTGGCCGTTCGGACTTAATGTGTATTTGCAACTCAACTTGGGCTTTATGCTTATAAAGGAACACTGACTTTAAAAGTTTAAATTTTTCAGCACTAATCTTTCATCCCATTACACCGTTGCTTTCCACCCGTCTATTGTGGTGTTTAGTGTCGGGAGGTCTGAATGTTAATATTTGCCTACTACTTACCTGTGACTAATATATTTATTCTGTGGTGTTCATAATACTCATTGAAGTGTTCGACTTAATTCACCTGTGGATGGATTCTATGCCTACTGACATATAAATAGTTAATTCTACTAACAGTGACTACTTACGTTGTATGCCTTCTAATTTACCGACTATGACATTTGCGAGTGACCTTGCAGGATGTCTGGTATATCCTCAGGTCATTTTTCAATATCAGTGCGTGCTTGTGTCAACAGTGATTACACGAGTGCGTTATTCTTTGTGCATCAATTAGTGAAGTGGCTTTGTGATATGTGTTTATACATTACCTATAATCTTCGGATGCCTTGTCCACAAGTGGTGTTCATTTGACTGTTTGAGCTTGAAAGTGTGTTATCTCTAATATGATTTAATCCACTAAGTGCTATTTCTGTTTCATACGGTAACTAATTCGCTATTGCTGTGTGTTTTTGTGCTATAATCTTATTGCCAATTTAATTAGGCTTTGCTTACTCTAATTTTTGAATTATTATACCAATAAATATTTTGATTTATACTCTCGCCTACTGTCATAGTGTGCCTTATTCCACTGCACCTACTCGGCTATTCACTTAGTAAATTTATACATGACACTAATCTTGTTTGGGGGTGTTCGAGAATTTTATTATCCATTAAAGTAAGAATTTTGGTTAAGTCCCTAATTAAGTTACAGCTACCCTGACCCATTCTAGCCCACTGGTTGTTAGAAGATTGTGCGTGCCATTAATTGTGAGTAGAGCTCTACAAAGAACACTAGAGTGTGTAGCAACATATGAGTATACTCTGATTATGCAGACAGAGGGCCGTGACTCTGTCACAAGTTAAATGTCTTCATTGTTTACACAGGAGACATCCTTACTTGATTCATAATGCATACCCGCGTCATGTGGCCCTTTTGTAATTAATTAGCTGAACTGTTAATAGGGGAGGATCGCAGTAACCGCGTGGATGCTCCAGTGCCCCAGTGAATCTCTCTGAGTCAAGACTTCCTCGCTCTGATGAACGTGATTTAAGGGAGACTTAGACCTTGAGGAGATGCTGGGCACGTCGACAGAACGAATGCATGGAATAATCAGGACTCAACGTGCTAGTCACAGATAGCTGCACTCATCAGATTATTACTACATGCTGTGAAGTAGAACCCCCTCTCTTATAACTACTTATTTGGCTAAACATCAGTTAGCAAAGGCAGTAAACAATAAGGCATTGTGATCAACCAAGACAGCGTCCTCATTCGAGAGCATACTTCGACAAAACAAGTTTCAAAATAGCAATATGCAAAATTGCATACAGTTTCCGGGGCACGTCTCAATCTAATCGATGTACACTGATAATCTTTGCACAGCTTATTACAGACGTCCAAAAATTCAAGAGGACACAGCACAGAACGAACTCACCCAGCATGTCATCTATATCGCTCGATGGCTTCTGATAAGTGGCGGGTGCTAAAGGACGCTATTTCAGGAAACAACGTGTCTTCACTATGCAGATACCCTTAACTGTTTTCACAGAAAATCATTATCATCAGAACTTAAACACTTTATCAGCAGCAACAAGCAAAATTGCTCAGAGTTTCAATGTAAACATAGCAAATTAACTCCAATCGAACGCTCATTGCAAACTAACGTCAATCTACACTGAAATTCACTTACTGGCTGCTCATTACCGAAGAAAATAACGAATGCATAAAAAAAACATTTAAAATTACAATAATACACCTCTTGGAAGCTGACAGATCTTCTGAGAAATTCTCCCAGAAACAATGTCAGCTCCTGGCAAACAATGACAATCGCTGTTGCGTGATAACAATCGCGTACAGCGGTGGTCAACAAACAAAACTGCAATTTCTTTAAAATACAGTCAGTGACAAAAAATTAGCACCACCATCATTTTGACTGAAATTCTTTTAATGAAACAAAATTCCAAATGCTCTTTTGGAATACAGACACTTAATATCTTCAGAAACAATCTAGCTTCAGAAAAATAAATTGAATGTCCACTTATAATTTTTAAAAAAAAATTGTTTTACTCAGGTGATATTTCTGAGTGACAAAAAATTAGCATCAGCTACAAAAAAATCCTCTGAATGGTCTTAATATGGGGTGGATTTGCCTTTTTGTGAAATTACCTGAAAGATACGATTAGGCATCTTAGTAATTAATCCTTTAATCAATGAATGATCTAAATTTTCCCAAGCATCAATGATGGCACATCTCAAGTCAGAAGCATTTTTGTACTGACGATTGTTTTCATACACTTTTCGTGATAGCAACCCCCAAGCATTCTCAATGGGATTCAAATCAGGTGACATAGCTGGCCATTGCAGAATAGTGATGTTTTTTTCCTCAAACCACCGTGTTACAACATGTGCTTTGTGGATGGGAGCATTATCTTGCTGAAATACCCAATCATTTCCAGCCATAATTGGTCCAAAATCAGGGAAAATGTCTTTCAGCATTGACAAATACCCTTGTGCATCGATTCGTCCACTGAGAAACTTCAAGTCACAATACTTCTGGAAACCAATTGCTCCCCCAGATCATTACAGATCCACCGCCAAGCTGTCTTCGTGAAAGAACTTGTTTTTCTTTTCGTAAATCGTGAAAATAGTATGAGAATCCATCTGGTCTGTCAAGGTTGAACTTCTTTTCATGTGTGAATATGACATTATGCCATTCTGAAGTCCAACCCATGTTTTTTCTGGCAAACTGAAGTCTGTTTTCTTGATGACGGTCAGTGAGTGGTGGCTTCCTCTCGATGTGCTGTCGCAGAAGATGCGGGCAATCATGGATCACACGCTGAACGTTTCGCAGATTTGTGTCGAGCTGCAGTTCATCACGAATTTGTTTTGCTGTTTGACTCGAGTTGGATGCAGCTCTGACAATCTGACGAACTGACCGTCCATTAAGGGCACGAGGTCTTCCAGAACCCTTTTAAACTGCATATTCCTGCGGATTTCTCAAATAGTTGGAAATAGCCTTTGGGCTTCACTTCAAACGACGCCTAATTTCACGAATAGAGATGTTTTCTTGTTTGAAGGCATCAATTTGACCTCTTTCATACTCTGACAGCACTGAACCACGTCCCATCTCGTTGTATGTTTATTAATTAAGTTTTTCACTTGTAGTAATTGCTCTTACTACATGATAAAGTAAATATATCACCCCTACTTGAGTTAAATGAGCCTAGCTTTAGGGCGAAACCATTTTTTTGTAGCTGAAGCTAATTTTTTGTCACTCAGAAATTTCACCTGAGTAAAACAATTTTTTTTTAAAAATTATAAGTGGACATTCAATTTATTTTTATGAAGCTAGATTGTTTCTGAAGATATTAAGTGTCTGTATTCCAAAAGAGCATTTGGAATTTTGTTTCATTAAAAGAATTTCAGTGAAAATGATGGTGGTGCTAATTTTTTGTCACTGACTGTACTTTTGCAGACAATAATCTTAAAACAATATCATTAATTATACTAAGAAAATAATACACATTAGATTAAAATCAAGTAAATCGTATGTATTTATTCAAACAAACTGGAATAAAGACAGCATAAAAATCAACAAAACCATACAAATAATAAAACAGAAAAATATCCCAAATTTACAAATATTTACACCATACCACATCCATGCGTTCCCACCGGACCCATATGACACTTAACTGCATGGAATGCCACAATAGTCTGGCTTCCTCAATGGTCTTCCGAATCTGGATGATTGTATTTCGGTATTTCCTGTTTGGGTCGCTTCATTTTCTGAGCTTGGATGTGGTAGTGCATCTGGCAAGTTAAGTGTTAATTGTGCTTTATCGTTCTATAATGATCTATTTCCTTCTAGATGCAAGGTATCATTTTCAAAAAATGTAGCGTTTCTACTTCTGATAATTTTTCGGCTATCGGGGTCGTAAAATCGATAGGATTCTGTTTTCTCTGAATACCCAACAAATATATGATCTCTGGTTTTAGGATCTAGTTTTTTTCTCTTTTATTTATCACTAGCTGTTTTACCCGGCGTTGCTCGGGCTCTTTTTTTGATGAAATGTTGCAATTTCTGTGAGTTAATATCCAGAAAAAGGACACATGAAGAAAGATTAGAATTTTTTAGAAAAAATTCATGTTTTATATTTTGCTAAACGGCCGTATTTGGAGACGCCATCCATTGGGAACTTTTTAAAAGAAATCTTTAAAGTTTGAATTTTGAACATGAATTTTTTCTATTTAAATTGAAAGCTTTTTTCGTTGCTCGGGGTCAAATTCGAAAACTTTTTGATTCATCTGAATGTGAATGTACAGCTAAAATGAACACATGAACAAAGTGTAGAATTAATAAACCATAAAGGAATGACATAATCAAGTACCGAAAGGGTAAACTAAACAATTCAACCATATTTTGTAACTGGCCTATATTCACATTGAAAGTTTCTAATAGACCATAATGATACCATTAAAACACGTACCTTGGAACCAATTTGAATTATCATTAACTTTACGTTGTATTCACAATTACACATCATTGAAAGTTGTTAAATACAAGTATAGCATATTTTAATAGCATTGAAAGTTCCAATGAATCATAATGCTTCCACTAAACCAGATGCCTTTGAAACAATTTTGACTATCATTAATTTTATGTTATATTTATTCATGACACGTCATTCCAAATTGTTTGATATATAACATGCCAAATCTAAGCAATGAAAAATTATGGTTCCACTAAACCAGGTACCATTGGTATTATTTCGACTTTCAATAATTATTTCGACGTTATAACCATTCATGACACATCATTCCAAGTTGTTTGATATATAGCATGCCATATCTTAACATTGAAAGTTCTAATGAACGATAATGTTTCCACTAAACCAGGTGCCTTTAAAACAGTTTCGACTATCATTATATTTAAGTTAAATACATTCATGAGAGGTCACTCCAAATTGTTTGCAATATAATATGCCATAACGTAGCATTGAAAGTTCCAAAGAACCATAATGGTTCCACTAAAGCAGGTGCCTTTAAAACAATTTCGAATTATCATTAATTTTACGTTATATACATTTATGACACATCAATCCAAGTTGTTAGATATATAAGATGCCAAATCTAAGCATTGAAAGTTCCAATGAACCATAATGGTTCCACTAAACCAGGTGTATTTAAAACAATGTAGACTACCATTAATTTAATGTTATATTCATTCATGAGACCTTATATTCATTTATATATATATCGTAAAGCACCTTTCAGTACTTAATAAAAATAAAAGTTCATGTTTAAAAATCGAAAACACTATTTTTAAAATGCTCCCAATAGATTGCGAAACAAAATTGAAACTAAAACTATGCAAGAAAAATTGTTTTAAAATGTTCCCAAAGGATGGCATTGCCATCTGAATATTGACTTTTATTGAATAATTTCGAAAAAATTTTTTTCGAGAAATGTCAGGTAGACTGTGCTCTTCCTCTGGCTTTGAAGGTCAAGTGTGCATCATTTCATCAAGATCAGAATAAAACTATAAATTTGTATGAGACACAAATATATCATACATCCATTTTTCTACATATAGATTACTTGACTTTTACATCCTCATACTATCAAATGTTTCAGGGAAATTTTTCTCCCTTGCCACATGATTTCGGGTGTAAGAAAATTTTGTAGATTCTTTGTAGGAATTCTATTATGCAAATAGTTTGCCATCGATATTGCTTCTGCCCAAAGATATTTGGGGGTTTCAAATCTGTATAGAAGGCAACGAGTCTTCTCAAGTACGGTGCGATTTAATCTTTCAGCTGAACCATTCCGTTCACAGTTGTCTCATGTCTAATCCCTTCCTTATGTAAATATTCTCGAAACTCTTTATTAAGTAACGGTAAAACGGAGCTACTTATTGTTTTCAAAATGTTCGTCTGTCTGTCCGTCCGTCCCATTCATAATTTCCTCATTTTTTGAGGTACAAGGTTGAAATTCGGAATGTAGCTTACTATGGGCATGTGCACCGTCACTATTTAGTCTGGTTTTGATTGGCTCACTGGGGTCAGAGTTTTGGGGGCGTAAATTAGAGCGGACCGAAAGGTCGATGCGTATTAATGCATATAAAGGAGTGAAATTCAGTATGCAGATTCCTCTAAGCAAGATAACTGTGAAGTCTGGGCTAAATTATCCCAATAGGGTTGGAGTTGTGGGGGTGGCAGTCACTTGGTCTTTAGAACTATGGCAACATATGGCATGTGATTTATCATTTGAACGGAAATGATGAGAAACGAGAGAAGATAGAGCTCTTTTTATTTTCTAAATACTATGTTCGAGAAAATCAATTTTTCGATTTAAAAAAATTGGAGGGTTAAAAAGTGCAGATGAAAGGGTAAAAATAGATGACATCAGTGCTTCCGCTACTTTCCTATACCTTCCTCTGTAGGATTAATGCCTTGTTTACATATTCAGTTTCATTGTCACTTCTTAATGTTTTAATGACTTCACCTGAATATTGTTCTGCTTCGGCTTTAAATTCGACAAAATATTTGAAGGCTTTATTCTTTTTTTTCATAAAATAAACCCATGACTTCTTTGTATAATCATCAAGGAACATAATAAAATACTAAATGCCTCCCGCGAACTGTGGGTTGAAGGCCACATACGTCAGAATGAACCAATTCTAATTTATTTGATGATGTCCTGGTTGAAGTTTGGAATGGGGCTTTTGCTTGTTTTCCTTTCGCACATTCTCCACAACTGAACTGCCTGTCCCTGTCTGAATTACAGTTTAATTTTAAACTATTTAGCACTTTCTTCAATACCTTCTTGCTTGGATGTCCCAAACTTACGTGCCAGAGACGATCTTGGTCTTCGTTTTTTTACCATGTAATGTTGCTTGTCTTCTCATTAGAACAATCGAGGATGAATAATCCCTTTTTATAAGTTCCGGTTCCAATAAACTTTCTATTTGGTTGGGCGCTATAGATTTTGGCTTGATCATTAGCAAAGACAACTTTAATTCCCTTTTCCACCATCTTTCCAACTGATAGGAGGCTGGTTGACAACTTTGGTTTTAAAAATGCATCTGTTATCTTTTGTTTAATCGTTTTATGTTGTACATTGGCATTAATATAAACTGATCCACTTCTTATCACGTTTACTTGTGAGTGTTTGGCCATCTTTACGGTATGATCCTTAACCGTTTGGAATGTGCAAATTCGCCTTCCTGACATGCCAAATGTTGAGTAGCGCTGGAGTCAAGAATCCACACTTTACTCATGTCGGAATTTTGTGTGCTATTGGAAGCATATGTTTTTTCTGATGCGAAGAATGAAATCTCAGGTTCATTTACAGAATTAGTTGCAATCTTTGCCTCATGAGAAGGTCTAAGTTTACATCTACACTGAGATAAGTAGTGCTCCATTTTATGGCATCGATAACATTAACAGTTCTTTTGTTATCACATACTTCTTAGTTGTCAAAGCTATGTTATCAGTGTCTTTATTTAATTCACCTGCACGTTTTCTTCTCATGGCTTCCTGTAGAATGCGACTGTTGACTGTTTCTGTGGTTAAGTCATCCGGTACTCGGAGTGACATAACTAGTGCTTCCCATGATTTTGGTAATCCCACCAACAATTGCATGGCAATTCTTCTGTCGGGTAAGATTTTGCCTGCCCTGGCCGATTCTTTTGAATTCCATCATTTTCGCTACATATTCCTTTGTGCTGCCAGACTCAATTAGTCACAAACTGCAAATTTCAGTCTGTATTTGAATTTGTCTCATGAGTGATTTATCCTTATATGTAGCTTGTAAATTATCCCATGCTTGCTTTGCTGTTTGAACATCTTCTAAATATGCATGTACTGTGACGAAGGTACACAGTAAAATTTCAGCTAAAGTTTGACATTTATATTATTTGGTCGGTTTGCCTCATCAACTCCGGGTTCTATTGCTTTCCATAGCTCTTTTGCAATTAAAAATGATTTCATCATAAGTCGCCATGATTTATAGTTTTCACTTCCCGTCAATTTTTCAATCTGTATGCGCTTGTTTCTGCCATGATTCTATATATGCGTAATTGTACTTACAGTAATGAGTTTCTCGCTCGCTTCTGGCGTGGTTCGATCATCCCTCCTTTTCCAGTTTGTGGATCATTGTCTCCGCACCATAATAAATTACTCGAGCAGTTAATTTTCTCACAAATATTAGTTTATATAGTTCTTGACATGCATATGTGTTATTCTTGTTCTGCTGTACCCATAACCTGATGGAAAATCATTGCTTTATCATTCCTAGCTGGAAGTGTGGAACAGACAACACTTGAAATGGACGATATCGTTAGAACTCTCGTTTACTCTCGTTAATAGGAAATAAAAGATACACGGATTGGTGAGCGTTTACAAATGACATCACACCAACAGATAACACCAATTATCTACTTCAATTCTACGTGTGGGAGATTCGAAAAATAGTCCCATAATTATTTGATGCATGTAATAACAGTCAGTAAAAAGTATGATTAACGATTCCTAATGAATTGCGTAATAGCACCGAAGAAGCATAAAATTTCAGACAATATCGAAAGTCGACGAAACCTGTGCGAATCCAAGAGAATATGGAGGTCGACAGTATGGATTGCTATGCTATTTTCGTTATCCAAAATCACTTGAAGATCTTCGAAGAGTTGTTGGTGTATTGCAAGATATTTTCTAGGAGGCTTCAAAAGCTCTCAGGCTGATAAAGGACAATGAAGAATGGTATCGTTGCATACGATGCTTGAAGCAATTGCTTTGCAGATTTGACAACTCAGACATCCATTTGCAGTCATTCTGGCATACTGTAACTCCCCAGGAGCCTAAGGTTATGTGGAATAGTTGTGCAGGCGCATTGTTAGAAGACTATCAGCATCAATTCAACCCAGAAGCAACCAATCTTCGAGTGCCGTATCTCATATTAAGATATTTGGACCAATATCTGACTAACAATAAACGCCGACTCAAGGATTATCCAGGGATGCCTCAATGGCATCAATTACCTGATCAAGAAGTTTAAACATTCCAGAATTCAAATCCACTGGTATTGTGTTACCTTCAGGCAAGAACGGTGAATCAAATATCGCTCTTAAATGAGTAACAGCTGATTGTGTACAATCGCATATTAAATATGATATGCAATAAAACTCTGTTCTTGGATGGTCCTGGCAAACTGGTAAATCATATTTGCTGGAAAAAGTGCTGGAAACTGTTCGACTGGATGGCAAAATTGTCCTGACAATGGCAACGAGTGCAATTGCAGCACTTCAATCAATGGTCGGGCGAACGTCACATTCAATATTCAGCTAGTCCTGGATCTCAATGTAACTTCAACCTATAATACCCACATTCAATCGCAACATGCAGAATTGCTATGCAAAGGCAGATCCTGGATATGCGAGTTGCTAAATATATTTCTTTTCGTATAATCTATGGGTGTTTAATGTTGCTTATTGCCTCTGCTCGGTTGCGCCGGGCATAATACCTTTCTAATAAAAAAAAATACTTACATTTTTGCAATGCTACTTTGGCACGTTGGATACATGGTGTGTTCGACAACCTTGATATTGTTGTTTTGAATCCTTCAGAATACACTTTTTAAACAGAAACAACTTTTTTCCCGTCTTCGTTTTGACTTGACAAGCCTGGCAAAGACGGGAAGGTACGGGTTTTATTATATACTAGCTATTTTACCCGGCGTTGCTTGGGCTCTTTTTTGATGAAATGTTGCAATTTCTGTGACTTAATATCCAGAAAAAGGACACATGAAGAAAGATTAGAATTTTTTAGAAAGAATTCATGTTTTATATTTGGAGACGCCATTCATTGGGAACTTTTTAAAAAAAATCTCTTTGAATATTTTCTATTTAAATGGAAAGCTTTTTTCGCTGCTCGGGGTCAAATTCGAAAAATTTTTGATTTATCTGAATGTGAATGTACAGCTAAAATGAACACATGAACAAAGTATAGAATTAATAAACCATAAAGGAATGACATAACCAGGTACCGAAAGGCTAAACTAAACAATTCAACCATATTTTGCAACTGGCCTATCTTCACATTGAAAGTTTCTAATAGACCATAATGATACCATTAAAACACGTACCTTAGAACCAACTTGAATTATCATTAACTTTATGTTGTATTCATAATTACACATCATTGAAAGTTGTTAAATGTAAGTATAGCATATTTTAATAGCACTTGAAGATCCAATGAACCATAATAATTCCACTAAACCAGGTGCCTTTGAACCAATTTTGAGTATCATTAATTTTACGTTATATTAATCATGACATATCATTCCAAGTTGTTCAATATATAACATGCCATATCTAAGCATTGAAAGTTCTAATGAAAAATTATGGTTGCACTAAACCAGGTGCTTTTAAAACAATTTCGATTATCATTAATTTTACATTATATAATTCATGACACATCAATCCAAGTTGTTAGATACATAACATGCCAAATCTAAACATTGAAAGTTCTAATGAACCATAATGGTTCCACCAAAACCAGGTGCCTTTATTACAATTTTGACTATCATTAATGTTACGTTATATAGATTCATGAGACGTCACTCGAAATTATTTGATATATAACATGCCATATTTCAGCATTGAAAGTACCAAAGAACCATAGTGGTTCCACTAAACCAGGTGTATTGGAAACAATTACGACTACCATTAATTTCACGTTATATTCATTCATGAGACGTCACTCCAAATTGTTTGATATATAACATGCCATATCTCAGCATTGAAAGTACCAAAGAACCATAGTGGTTAAACTAAACCAGGTGTATTTAAAACAATTTCGACTACCATTAATTTAACGTTATATTCATTCATGAGACCTTATATTCATTCATATATATATATATATAATAAAGCACCTTTCAGTACTTAATAATAGTAAAAATTCATGTTTAGAAATCGAAAACACTATTTTTAAAATGCTCCCAATAGATGGCGAAACAAAATTGAAACTAAAACCATGCACGAAAAATTGTTCTAAAATGCTCCCGAAGGATGGCACTGCCATCTGAATATCGATTTTTATTGAATAATTTCGAAAAAACAAAATTTCGATAAATGGCAGGTAGACAGTGCTCTTCTCCTTGCGTTGAAGGTCAAGTGTGCATAATTTTATCAAGATCAGAATAAAACTATAATTTGCATATATTTATACATCCATTTTTATATACACCATATGGCCATTAATGACCGGACACTTTCCATTTTAGACGTTTTGTGGAATATCTAGAAAAATACTTCACAAATTATCCTGAAATTTCAAGGGTGTAAAAAGGATGTTATACCTCATATATTTCAGCGAAGGTTTTCTCCCGAAGGCAAATAGGGGACCAGCAAAGAAGTGAACCAAAAAAATTATGTTTGGAATCACCCTGTAGAAAATAATGCTTGAAATGCATTGTAGCTGTAGCATATGGTTTAGAGGCTTGTTTTACTTATCAGTGTTCATTTGTGTGAGAATAGCACGTGTATTCATGGAGATAAAAAGGTTTCTTTAAAAAGGTCGAAATGTTTTCGTAAGTTATTTGTTTATAACACGCAAGATTTTCAACCCAATGCAATGCCATTTACAGAAAACTTGACAAACTACAGTACAGACAACACCCTGCAACAAAAATAGAAAAATATTAAATATTTGATGAAATATAAGCATTTTTACTAAATAATTTTTTACTGCGCATGCGCATGCGTTACCAAATTGTCTTTTGCATAATTTATTAGACAAATTGTCACAACTTTTTTAATTAAACTTAAAGTTACTTGATTTTAAAGCTTAGGCAGAGTTCTTGGTTGTGAAACAGGAGAGAGAACTGTAGACGAAAATTTGGTTCAAACATTTTTATTCATTACATTTGAAGGAATAAAATGAAAGATTTGATTACGAATAATAATTTTTTTGAGTTAAGCTCATACAATTAATGCAGTTATGATCTTAATCAGTTTAACTTCTCAATTCAGGGTTAAGACAAACTGGTTACATGATACGATGGTTGCCATTACATTAGTCGACTTTGAGGCGTTGAGTTGAATCGACAGAGTATATAGGGAGGTGGCGTAGCATCATCAACTTTCTGTAATGACCGGGCAGGGTGGCTGTTCGGTAAGGTCAGTTTCCTTGGATGACAGGAAAGTACGTCTAGATAAGAATGAATGCAGGAGCTCGCTATGGTTCCAAGTATAAGAAGTAGAGTAATATGTGGTAACCGCTGTAAGGGAATACGTCGACCTATTTAGGTTTGACGATCCGGAGGGCACAAACGCCGACACGCTGCCTACCAAGCGCGGTAGGCCAAATGAGGCCTCATCGGCGCTACCGGCTGTGTGAGAGAAAACGCAGGCACGACGCTGGTCCTGGGGGTTCTCCGGAATCGTAAGAGCAATATTAGCTATGAGGGGCGCAATTTCTGGCTCGGTCAAAAACAGCTAGGCTAACGCTTCAGACAACTCGTCTTCCAACGGCGAGGCCTTCTTAGCTGGCGAGACGACAACGAGTGGCGAGCAGTCAACGTCTAGCTGCTTGTCAGAAGGGAAAATCTGGTTGAGTGGATTAAAGTCCGGCACTAAGCCTTGCCATAATGTTCCATCGTAAGAATCCGATAAAAGATTATCAGTAAAGTTACTGGCCTGAGTACTGGAGATTTCGTCACGGCCTTTCGTCTCTTCCATACGACTATCCACGGGCGGGCTGTGGCGACGCTCACTATCACGTCGGCTTCCAAATCTCTGCTGGCGTGGGCTTCTCCGCTATACTCGTCTGCCTTCTCTGCTTCCTTCCGACGGGTAGAAGTATCGTGTAGCTCGTGGTCGAAAACCGTTTCTCCTCTTTTCCAAATTCGTCAGGCTTCCTCTTTCCACGAGGCAATCCTTATTAGCACGAGAGGAGCGGTCTTGTCTCGCCGGCTTCTTTACCGCAATTCTCTGCCATTTATCCGGAACGAGACCAACCGAATTTCCGTTTGCTCACATCGCTCCCTCGCTTGCTTCCTCTTCCACCTTAACCACCAACCTTTCTTTCCCTCCCCTTCTTGTCCTCCGTCTCTTTTAAAATCTTTCTTATTACGTCTCACTCCCTTCCCTCGCCGATCGACCAATCCCTCACTTGAATTCTCGGTTTTTCTCCGGGATCGTCGGCTCTTCTCGGCGGGGTCCAGGTTTCCATTCTCTTGCTCCTCTCTTCTATTAATTTTCATTGTCGCCTTCGTTTTCTCTTTGAAATCGATAAAACGAAGTGACACAAATGTATAGAGCTACTCTTATAAAAAGCCCAAGCAAATATCTTGAAAATTAAGAAACATATCGCCGATAGAATGAGTTGATTTTCAGTTGCTCTCAAAAATAAACAAAACAATAGGGGCTTTCTCCAAACTTTTATTTTTGGATCGGACACCAGTATCAATTTCTTCTTTTATTTTTTACAGGATGATTCCAAACATTATTTTTTTGGTTCACTTCTTTGCTGGTCCCCTATTTGCCTACGGGAGAAAACCTTCGCTGAAATATATGAGGTGTAACATCCTTTTTACACCCCTGAAATTTCAGGATGATTCGTCAAGATAATTTTCTAAATATTCGACAAAACGTCTAAAATCGAAAGTGTCTGGTCATTAATGGCAATATGGTGTATATAGATGTTCGAGACCAATATTTAGGTGACGAATTTGAAGATCGTAAGCATAAAACCGGTTTGGTATGAGGATTATTCTTCGACTGCACAGAAATATGTCATCTTGCTTTCCGTACACCTTTGCACATAAGCACATAGTGCAGAGGATCATACTACGGGTGATTTTCTAAAATCCGACGAACTCTACTTTCTGTGCGGTGGCGCAAAATAATATCACCATATGCACTGACTCCACTGCCAGGTAAAACCACAGCAACGTCCCAAGTTATCGGTAAATTGTATTATCGACGGTCATTTGGTTGAACGTTTTGAATAATAAACAATACAACAGCCAATTCCGAATAATCAGGCTCAATACAAGCTACAATACACAGCGACGATAACGCAGGCAATTTGTTTTAATACCATGTATACCGTTACAGGCGATTGGTCCTTTTGTAGAGTTCAAACGTCGACAATTTCCTGTTCGCCCAGCTTATGTAATGACAATTAACAAGTCGCCAATATACCTTAAAAAAACATTGGTATATACTTAGAGTAGATGGACTCTGAGACCCCGCCTTCGTTTTGCCTTCAAAAGTTCGGCGAAGACGGGCATCTCAGCTAGTAAACAAAAAATTTAAGAAAAACTTTCGATGAAACTTTATATTTCCATGAATATACGTGCTATTCTCATTGAATGGATATTTATAAGAGAAAAGGACGAGACACAAAATCCCTGGAATGCAATATATAGTTAATAAATACAACTGAAAAATTAAATAATAATTAACAAATAACAAAATAATAAATATATAAGTATAATCAAAGTAAAACTAAAAAATCAAATAAAGAGCTGACGTTTCGGATAGAGCCTATCCTTTATCAAAGCAAAAAGGATGGGCTACGTGAGCCTATCCTTTACAACACTGTCCACTCTCTCCTATCCACATTTGCAAGGATGGGCTACATTTGTCACACAAGGGTCTGGATCTGGTTTCACACAACATACTTAGATATTGTCAACCTCTCGCCACACTCAACCTTATCTCCAACACTACACAAGACACTGACAATCATGCACCACACAACACCTCCGACAACACCCCTACACTAACTGATTCACCAATACATATTACAACAACTTCACCTTCAGTCCCTCCACCCCTTCAGCAGACACGTACATTTACTCCCACCATCCACACATTAACTTACACTGACACAACCCCACCCACCATTCACAATGTCCCTTCTTCCCCAACACTCTCCCCCATTAACCGAATTCTCACAACTACACCTTCACAGAACACTACACAAATGCTTGACACACGTTTACGCCCACCTTCTACCTCGAACACTTCCGCCAGACCACACACTTATAACACACGCAGCTCCACAAAACTACAATCAACACAAAACAGATGACTAACAGCCAACCACCCTCCTACTTTTTTTCAGCTCCGTAAGCTTTGCGACAAATTTTATACCTACCATGCTCACAAAATCACCTTTTCCCATTACTTCACTCTCGGCATAACCCCCAAAGGTTTGGTCTCTGCCCCCAGCATCCAATTAGGTCCCTTACCCTCTGCCACTCTGTCCCAAATCCATTCCACTGTTTCTGACTCTACCCGTAACATCCTTCCTATCCTTAGTAACCATTGCTCCAGCATTTGCACAAGCCTCTATCAGTCTATTACCCAGCAAGACTCCCTCCCCTCTCTTAATCCCACGGATATTGATGCTCTTCATACTTTCATTTGTAAAAAGCTTGATTTTCTCTATTCCAAAAAATGTAATAAATTTCAAAGAGATCGTATTTCCTTCCCTAATAAAACCCACTTTCTATCTAATCCGTTATCCGCCTTTTTCTTGAACTCCCTGTCTAAAAACGATCCACCTCCCTCTACCAGCTCCAGCTCCTCCAGCTCCTCTACTCTTGGCACAACCGCGGTTATTAATCTATCAACCACTAAACTTTCGTCTCTCGAGATCAGAACCCTGTCCAAAGGCCTTTCCTTCTGTCCCACTCCTAATACTATTGACACTTTTGATATCATATCCTCTGTCGATAATTTTAGCCGTGCCCTCAGGTCCCGTCTATACTTTTGCATGAATCCTTCCAATTCTACTCCCGCTACCAACTCAACCTTCCATATTCCTAGCGACTGGACCCCTCCTCATGACATCAATCCTGAACTTGAAATTTACATAAAATCCATACAAAACGACATCCTCTCCATCACTAAAAATATTAAAAAACCTCTTCCTAACCTTACCAATAACGAATTCCTTTGTATCAAACGCCTTAGCAATAACCCTGATATAACAATTAAACCAGCAGATAAAAGGGGCGCTATTGTTGTCATGAACACCTCTGACTACATTAACGAAGCTAACAGACAACTCTCTGATATTACGTTCTACAAGAAACTAACCTCCGATCCTATTGACACGTTCAAAACCATACTTCAAAATACCCTCTCTCAGCTTGAATCCTCTTCTGAAGTTGATAACAAAACCCGCCTCTTCCTCCTTCCTAAATTCCTCCTGGTCGTTTCTACCTTCTTCCCAAGATTCATAAACTTGGCAATCCCGGCCGTCCGATCATCTCTTGTAACAACACACTCTGTGAGCCACTATCTGCGTATGTCGACCACCACATACGCCACATCCCACCCAGTCTTCTTTCCTATATCAAAGACACTAACGATTTTCTCTCCCATATCCAGCGCCTTAACGACTCTAACTACGATTTCAAGAACGTCTTCCTCTGCACGCTTGATGTCTCTTCCCTCTACACTAACATTCCTCATGATGATGGGGTTAAAGCTGTGTGCAACAGTCTCAAGGCTAACAAACCTTTTCAAGTTCCTTCTACTGACACTATCTGCATTCTTCTTCGTACCATCCTCACCTCCAATTTCTTCACTTTTAACAATGAGTATTACATCCAGACCAGTGGCACTGCTATGGGCTCCAAAGTGGCTCCCAACTATGCTAACATTTTTATGGGGGAAGTGGAAACCAAACTACTTTCCACGTCTCCCTTAAAGCCGTTGGTCTGGCTGCGATATATTGATGATATTTTCCTGATCTGGCCACACAAGGAAGACTCACTCTTATCCTTTATCACCCATTCCAACTCCATCCACCCCTCCATCAAGTTTTCTCACAACTACTCCATCAGGACAGTTTCTTTTTTGGATGTCTCTATCTCTATCACTAACAATAAATTGTCTACTAGTCTCTATAAGAAGCCCACTGATCAACACCAGTACTTACACTATGACAGCTGCCATCCGCGCCATTGCAAGGATAACATCCCATTAGGTCAGTTAACTCGCATCCATAGAATATGCACTAATCAGCCTGACAAGGACTTCCATGCTAATGCCCTTACCCACTCCCTTAAAGCAAGAGGCTACCCCAAATCTGTCATACGCGCCTCTATCTATAAACATCGCAATTCTCGTTCTAACAACAACCCCAAACCTTCTCCAGCCATGACAACACCTACATTAGTTCTTCCTTATCATCCAACCCTCAATAGTATTAAAAATGTCCTAAGGAAATATCAACATATTATTGATAATTCTCCTCTTCTCCACTCCATTCTACCAGAACCACCAAAAGTTTCTTTTAAACGGACAATTAATTTTAAAGATATTCGGATCGGTGCAGCAAGCTGTGTCAGACGTGAACTGTGGCGATCCGTGGTAACGAAACGAGAGCTGGGTAACAAAGCCAAGCTCTCCGTCTTCAAATCTATCTTTGTCCCCATTCTCACCTATGGTCATGAGGCTTGGGTAATGACCGAAAGAGTGCGATCGCGGGTACAAGCGGCCGAAATGAGATTCCTGAGAGGTGTGGCAGGTGTTACCCTACTAGATAGAGTGTACAGCAGCACAATAAGGGAATCTTTAGGTGTTGAGCCGCTACTTCTCCGCATTGAGAGATCTCAGTTGCGCTGGTATGGCCACGTGATACGGATGCCGCAAACTAGTCTTCCTAGGCAGTTGTTATTTTCCAAGCCGGTGGGTAAGAGACCAAGGGGTCGGCCTAGAACCAGGCGGCTAGACTACATGGAGAATCTGGGTTCGAGTCGCTTGGATATTACCAGGGAGGACATGCGCCTGATGGCGGAAGATCGCGATCGCTGGAGATCCTCCATAGGGCTGCTGCCCCCGCGACCCTAACGGATAAGCGGGTTTGAAAAGTAAGTAAGTATTCTGGTCCATGCTACTATTACCAAACCACGCACTTCCACTAAGGGATGTTCTCCTTGCAATACAAAGCGTTGCGGTGTTTGTCATTTTCTTAACCCTGCTACCTCCATTTCCAGCAGTGCCTCCTCCTTTACTTTCAAGATTAACCAGAACCTGACCTGCACTTCTCACAACTTAATTTACCTGTTACATTGCAAAGTATGCCAGAAACAGTACGTTGGAGAGACAGGCAATACCATATGCTCCAGATTTGCCGGGCATAAGTTTGATATTCTTAGCAATGCTGACACCCCTGTCGCTAAACACTTTAATTCCCCTGGTCACTCTTTACAGGCCATCAGCATTTATATTCTTCCTAGTAACTTCCATAGCAAAAAAGAGAGAAAGCAATTCGAGTCTTTTCTTATTTGGAAATTTAATTCCCTCACCCCTAATGGCATTAACCTTAGCAAAGGCACCATTCCCTCATTACCTTTCCCATGTCCCCTTCCAACTTCAGCTATTCCTTAATTTGTCGCAAGCCCTATGGGGCCTTTTCTTCTTTTTTTCTTCTTTCTTATCTTTTATTTATTCTTTTCAATGTTCTTCAATGTCCTTTCATATTTTTTTACTTTTGATCCGTTGCTCTTACATGTGGGACTTTTTTACAGGGTGACTAGCGACCGGGAATGGTCAGGGAATTTTTATTTTTTAAACCGAGTACAGTCAGGGATACTTTTGAACAATGTGAATAATATTCTTTCGTGACAGCCCCCTTTTTTTGTTCCCCCCCTTTTTTGTCTACTAATAATCAGGAATAATTTTACGTAATCTTTTTGCTAGGCACCCTATCATTCCTAAACGTTTTTATAATTTCACTTTCATATGTTTCATCCTATTACATTTTTCTCGCCGCCCCCTTATTATTTCCTATTTGTCCTCCGTCTTGTCCTATCCCAACAGTTCGTCTAATTAATCTCATTTGTTCTCTTGTTTGTCAGCCAATAACGCCTTACTATTCCCCATGCAAACTATATATAAACCCGTCCGTTAGTACTAATTTCATTACTTCAGGATAATTCTCTAATATTCTATTTGCTTTTAGAATAGGCTCTATCCGAAACGTCAGCTCTTTATTTGATTTTTTAGTTTTATTTTGATTATACTTATATATTTATTATTTTGTTATTTGTTAATTATTATTTAATTTTTCAGTTGTATTTATTAACTATTTATTGCTATTCTCATTCAAATGGACATAGATAAGTAAAACATGCCTTATAACCATATGCTACAGCTACAACGCATTTCAAACATTATTTTTACAGGCTAATCCCAAACATTATTTTTTTTGTTCAATTTGTTGCTGGTCCCTTATATGCCTACGGGACAAAATCTTTGCTGAAATGTATATGAGGTGTCATATGCTCATTACACTCCTGAAATTTCCGGATAACTCGTCAAGTACTTTTTCAGGATATTCGACAAAACGTCTACATATAGGGGTTTCCTACGATTTTATATTCTGTATTTAGCTCGGAAAGTTTAGAGGTATTGAAGTAATAATCCTGTGTATAATCAGTTAATCGCGAGCGGAAACCGACAAGAATAATAATGATCGCCTATCTTCATTTCAGCACTTATAGATGTAATTTCCTCTATTATTACCGGAAGCAAGTTCTTTATTCGCGGACATTCCTGCGACCATTTTAGAGCGACATCGCTCTTTCATTACATATTAAATGAAACCAACGCCAACTAGGGGTCCGGATAAATGAGGTCTTATTGCTTCTTAAAATTAAAATATTGTATTTACTCCTTAATAAACCACAATATTATAAATTCGAATCAATCCATAGGACTTGAAAGAGAATTAAACTTTAAACAGGTTTGAAAAAACTGAAAAGTTAATTATAGTTCTTCTAATTGAATTTGAAACTCCTTTCAAACATATTATATTGGCCTACCACTCCCAAAAGCTGTGGCCACACAATGCGCGACTGACTCGACGGATGGGACGGACGCTACGAGTCCATAAAAAATATCAGGTTGTTGCAAAAGTTTTTTCCGCATTTTTATTCCAACACAAAAACGATTGAACTTGAATGACAGATTCAGCTCATGCAGATGCCGGGCAATGGTTAAAAAGTGAAGCTTGAATTGTTCTGCGTTTTCCCTCGTTGTTACAATGTGATCTTCATCAATTGCTTGGCGTAGATCACCATCCGAAATCATGATTGGCCGACCAGAAGGGTGCATCTTGAAGAGTGCTATCTCCGCGTCTGAACCGGTGATACCATTTTTTTATTGCACGTAAACTAACAGTGCCATCACCTAAACGTTGTCAAATGTTTCGGTGACATTGCGCAGCACTGATCTTTCCAGAATACTCGTAGACGATTATTGCTCGAATATGCTCGCGTGAAAGGTCCATTTCAGACCGTCGATAGCACTCACAGATATATAGTCAGAAAGTTGATTCTTGGATGTAATATAGCAAAGATATTCAGGAATCGAATGCAATAATTTGTTTGAAAACATGAAAATCGAATGAAATAATTTAACACCCCCCTCGGAAAATGAGCCCTTCTTGGGCACGGGTTCTAGAATTGGAAGAAACTTTTTCAACAACCTGATATGCCCCTTTATTAAGTACCGAAAGTGCTTGATGCTATCAGTGTAGGGAAACGTGTCTGTCAGTCTGTCTGTCCGTCTGTCCGTCTGTCTGTCTGTCCGTCTGTCTGTCTGTCTGACCGTCTGTCTGTAACTCAAACTCCGCCGAGGCTATGAAAGATTTTCGAAATCTATTTTCGTCAGTCGATGAGTATGGTTCATGGCACGAATCAAGTACAAATATTATCTAAATCGGTTGATTAGCACATGTACAAATGGTACCTCTATTTTCCCGCCTAGCAATTTTCAATATGAAGATATATTGAGTAATAATCGGCCTCCGTGGCTCAGCGGTTGCGTGATGGCCTCTGATGCTCGAGTACGCGGGTTCGAGCCCGGCCGAGGACGACGAGGATTTTTCAGGGGGAAATCCTGAGATCACGCACTTCCTTCGGAAGGGAAGTAAAGCCGTTGGTCCCGTGTAGTCGTTTGCCGGCTGCACGTTAAAGAACCCTTGCGAGGCAAAATTTGCGGCCCCTATAACGCCGTCCTGAAATGACCATGGCAGTTGAAAAGGACGTTAATACCAAACAAAACAAACCAAACCAAACCTATTGAGTAATATCTGTTCAATAGCACGTGCACAAATGCTACCTTTACGACCCCACCTAGCAATTTTCAATGGAGAGATATATTAATAATATATCAAACAAATCGTAATGACGAGATAGAAGCAGATATAAATTACTATTTTAGCCAAGTAATAAATATGGTTCCGGGAATGAACCATTTTGAAAATGGTTGAAATCGAAACAATGACACGTGCTCTAATAGTACTTTTATGACACCCTCAAAAATTTTCAGTGCTAAAATATGGCATGTAATATATCAAACAAATGGTATGATGTGTCATGAATGAATATAACGTAAAATTAATGATAGCCCAAATTGGTTTCAAGGTACCTGGTTTAGTGGAACCATTATGGTTCATTGGAAATTTCAATGCTAAAATATGGCATGTAATATATCAAACGAATTGGAATGATGTGCTATGAATGAATATAACGTAATATTAATGATAGTTGAAATTATTTCAAGGTACGTGGTTTAATGGTATCATTATGGTCCGTCAGAACCAATGTTAACATAGGGCAGTTTAAAAATATAGTTCCGCGAATGGTTTAATTTAACCTTTCTGTACTTGGTTATATTATTCCTTAATGGTTTATTAATTAGCGAAAGGTGCTTTATGCTATCGGTGTGGGGAAACGTGTCTGTATGTCTGTTGTCTGTCCGTCCGTAAGTCTAAATCCTCTGAGGCTATGAAAGATATTCAAAATCTGTTTTCGTCAGTCCATGAATATGGTTCATGGCACAAACCAGTTACAAATATTATCTAAATCGGTTCATTGGCACGTGCACAAATGGTACCTCTATTTTCCCGCCAAGAAATTTTCAATGGGAAGATATATTAAGTAATATATCAAACAAATCGTATTGACGAGATCGAAGCTGTTATTCATTACTATTTTCGTCAGTCGATGAATATGGTACAAGGCACGAACAAATCACAAACATTATCTAAATCGGTTCAACTGCACTTTTTCAAATGGTACTTTCACGACCCCACCTAGCAATATTCAATGGAGAGATATATTAAGTAATATATCAAACAAATCGTAATGACGAGATAAAAGCGGATATAAATTAATATTTTCGTCAATTGATAAATATGGTTCCGTGAATGAATCATTTTGAAAATGACTGTAATGGAAACAATGGCACGTGATCTAATTGTACCCTTATGACACTCTCAAAAAATTTCAATGATAAGACATGGCATGTAATATATCAAACATTTTGGGATGATGTGTCATGAATGAATATAACGTAAAATCATTGATAGGAGAAATTGCTTCAAAGACACCTGGTTTAATGGAACCATTATGCTTCATTGGAACTTTCAATGCTAAAATATGGCATGTAATATATCAAACATCTTGGAATGATTAGTCATGAATGAATATAACGTAAAATGAATGACAGTTGAAATTGTTTCCAAGGAACCTGGTTTAGTGGAACCCTTATGGTTCATTGGAACTTTCAATGCTAAAATATGTCATGTAATATATCAAACAACTTGGAGTGATGTGTCATAAATGAATATAAGATAAAATTAATGATAACCCAAACGTGTTCAAAGGTACGTGGTTTAATGGATCATTGTGGTCCATTAGAAACTTACAATACAAAAATAGGGCGGTTTAGTTTGTAAGTTTGTTAGAAACATTACAATATGGTTCCGCGAATGGTTTAGTTTAACCTTTCAATACTAGGTTATGTCATTCCTTAATGGTTTATTAAGTGCCGAAAGGTGCTTTATGCTATCTGTGTGGGGAAACTTGTCTGTCTGTCTGTCTGTTCATCCGTAACTCTAACTCCTCCGAGGCTATGAAAGATTTTCAAAATCTGTTTTCGTCAGTCGATGAATACGGTTCACGGTACGAAACAATCACAAATATTATCTACATCGGTTCATTGTCACGTGCAAAAATGGTACCTCAATTTACCTGCCAAGCAATTTTGAATGGGAAGATATATTAAGTGATATACAGTGTAATTCTAAAAGGTCGTGCCAAAATGAAAAGGCAGGTAGAGGGTGAAATTCTTAGAAAAAAAATCTAGTCGGGTTTTTCGATCTGAGGCTCCGTTAAAAAGTTATAGCTCTTTAAAGTTTCGTGACGTCACTTCCGGAAATCTGTTTTGGTACAGACGCTGAGCAGCTCTACTATTCCCTAAAGTACACCCATAAACGAGGTGCACGTCTGCTAATTCGGCACTAGAATAGTTATCCATAATACAAAAATGTATAGATGAAGCAAAACTATGGAGTGTTCCAAAACTTTTAAATTAGAAAAGGTTTGCGTTCGAATATGAAGGATGAATTTGAAAATTATTACGTTTCATTTACATAATATTTGCTAATTTAACAAACTATCTTTTTCTGTATGCTATAAAATGTACTTTGAAATAGGTTTTATTTATAGGACATTTAAAACTGGAAATTAAAGTATGTTAAAAAATATTTTTTGACTGAAACGGAAGTGACGTCAAGAAACTTTAAAGCGCTATAACTTTTTAACGGAGTCTCAGATCGAAAAACGCGACTAGACTTTTTTGCTCAGAATTTCACTCTACCTGCCTTTTTATTTTGGCACGACCTTTTAGAATCACCCTGTATATCACTTAATATATCTTCCCATTGAAAATTGCTTGGCGGGAAAATTGAGGTACCATTTTTGCACGTCACAATGAACCGATGTAGAAAATATCTGTGACTGTTTCGTGCCGTGAATCGTATTCATCGACTGACGAAAACAGATTTTGAAAATCTTTCATAGCCTCGGAGGAGTTAGAGTCTTTCATACAAACAAATCCTAATGAGATAGAAGCGGATATAAATTACTATTTTCGTCAATAAACTAACCATTTTGAAAATGGCCGAAATCGAAACACTGGCAGTGCTCTAATGGTACCCTTATGACAATCTCAAATATTTTTAAACAAAAGACATGACATGAAATATATCAAACATATTGGGATAATGTATCATGAATGAATATAACGTAAAATGAATGACAGTTGAAATTGGTTCCAAGGAACCTGGTTTAGTGAATCTCTTATGGTTCATTGGAACTTTCAATGCTAAAATATTGCATGTAATATATCAAACAACTTGGAATGATGTGTCATGAATGAATAAGATGTAAAATTAATGATAGTCGAAATAGGTTTCAAGGAAACTGGTTTAGTGGAACACTTATGGTACAGTCAACCAAAGGAAATAATCCACACGAGTTAAATCTATATATATAAAGAAGGATGTTTGTGGGTGGGTTTGTTTGAGGGTTTGTTTGTTTGTTTCTTATACAAATCTACAGTTTTATTCTGATTTTGATGAAATTTTGCATACTTGACCTTCAAAGCATGAGGAAGGTCACTGTCTACCTCAGATTTCGGAAAAATAAGAATTATTGATAAATAATCGATATTCATGGTTATGGCAGGACATATTAATGAGAAATATCTCATGACCAACAATGCAAGGCAAAGTTTGTGCAACAATAGGTATCAGCAAAGGCATAAACACGCAATACACAAACACTCTGCACGGACCAACAATATATATTTCATGACCTACAATGAAAGGCAAAGTTTGTGCAATATAGATAAATTTACATTTGTAACAAAGCATAGAATTCCTGTTATTCAGGCTTTTCCTAGAAAAGAGAGTTCTCAGTACTTAACAATTTCTTGAAAATCATTAAAAATGGTCAGTAACTGGAGATAATGGAGAGTTAGCAGACTATTGAGAAAGAGTGGAAAGCGAAAGACGAAGCACTTTTTTAGCTCCGTTCTGTATTGAGCAAAAGTTAAGCAGGTTAATAGAAGAATCGGCGATCGCTAGACAACAAAAAGAGATGAACAGCCAAGTTTTCATTCAAGACATGGAGAGAAGGAAAATCTAGGAACATCAAGTGTACATCTAAAGTAAGATTATGTGAGCAAGAAATTATTTAGATTAGCAGTGGCATCCTTGGAGAGGTCCATCCATTGTAAGTCTTAAAAAAATTTTTTTTCGATTTTTCATTAAGAATTTTTACTATATTAATTCTAAGCGTTTTCAGGTGTTTATTTTTAACATATTTCAAAATTTAAATAGAGCAAGAAGGTGTAAGAGCTTCTACGTCCAGGGCAAGAAAAACTTGAGTCTAAAGTATCTGGTGATGCTCCGCTGTCGTGAGGCAAGTCAAGAAGAATATAATAATAATTATAAACTGGAGATGCTCTCCAAGCATAGGTAATGAATTTTCGATTGAAAAATGGAAGGAAAAATTCTGCGACCTGGATTCGAACCAGGAACCTCGACTATCATGGCCAACGCCTTTACCAATTGGGCTATCGCCTCAAGGTGTCTTAAAGTAGGGTGGCCAGATTTTCAAAAGGCAAAACCGGGACACTCTGTGTTGACCGGAACCGGAAGTGAATGGTTTGGTTTGTTTGGTATTAACGTCCTTTTCAACTGCCATGGTCATTTCAGGACGGCGTTATAGGGGCCGCAAATTTTGCCTCGCAAGGGTTCTTTAACGTGCAGCCGGCAAACGACTACACGGGACCAACGGCTTTACTTCCCTTCCGAAGGAAGTGCGTGATCTCAGGATTTTTCCCCCTGAAAAAATCCTCGTCGTCCTCGGCCGGGGTCGAACCCGCGTCCTCGGGCATCAAAGGCGATCACGCAACCCCTGAGCCACCGAGGCCGATGGAAGTGAATGGTTATGGTCGTGTACCGGACGTTACGTCAAATGAAGTTGGGAATCACCGGAAGTTACGTGTTTTCATTATCAAAATTCAACTTGAAGTGAGAAAGCAAATAAAATACACAAACGAATAAATTTTCATGAATCTTTTATTAAAACAAAATCAATACATAATTTAGTACTCTTAGAACTATGAATTTCCTTGAAGAGATCTTTTCTCGAAAAAAGATATTTGTAAAATTCAACACAACTTTGACCATAATTAATCTTAGTGATTAGTAAAGCCTTCAATGTTTTCACTTCTAACTGACATTTTTCACTTCTCCAGATATTGTTCATGTAAGAAAATACTCTTTCTGCATTAGTTCCAGGTAAACAAGAAAAAATTCCACCACTATTAAAAAATTAGAATAAGGAACGTGGTTCTTTTCAAAATGCAGAAATATCTCAACCCACTTGTCTGCTGGCAACCTTTTATTAGCAATTCTTTCAGAAACTTTATCCGCTTATTGCATATTGCTTCACGTAAGTATAGTCGTCAAATAATGCGTTTTCATCAAACTGAATGCTTGCTGTAGTCTTAGTAATGAACGCTGCATTGCATTCTACATCTCCCCATTCAGGTATTGCTTTTAATCCTAACCAGCTGTGTACCTCCAAATCTTTGAAACTACTTTCGACCCATAAATCCAAATATTCCAAAGCGGTTTGGTAGAAGGAAAGTGCAGTGTTATTAAAATTGTCAACCTCATCATAAGATATTTCTTCCTCCCTTTCTAAACGTATAAGAAGCTGTTTTACAAACATACGAATAAACCGATCTTGCAATTTAAAAGTCAATATATTCTTTAAATTGTTGATGGTATCCATAACTTCAAAGACAGTAACAGCTTGCCCTTCTACTTTTCTAACAGCTTCTTCAAATGTAGAAGCTTGATTATGCACGAAATATAACCAAACTTCAGATAACGGGTTTTCAAAAAAGTTCTTTAACACCATTGGACATTTTTCTTGGGCTAAAAAGTATGATTTCAACGGCGATTAATATAATTAATAATTGTTACTAATAAAGAGCACATAAACTGCTAAGAAAATAATAAAATAAGATGAAGAAGAAAAACGGGACAACCCGGGACATTTTTTCAAGCCGGGACAAAGAGTCAAAAACCGGGACTGTCCCGGCCAAACCCTACTTAAAGACAACCAAGTTGTCACGGTTGAAAGTCCAATGGGAGACGGGAACCTGGCCCGCAGATCGAGAATTTCTCCACTCCAAACCATCAGAAATTTGATGAACTCACGAGTAAATAATAATACGTAATTATAAAATGGAGATGCTCTCCAAGCATAGGTAATGAATTTTCGATTGAAAAATGGAAGGAAAAATTTTGGAATTTTCGATTGAAATAGACGGGCCAGGTTCCGTTCAACCGTGACAACTTGGTTGGGCTTTCAACCGTGACAACTTGGTTGTCTTTAAGACACCTTGAGAGAGCTTGGCTGTCTAAGTATCTGCGATAGCGCAATTGGTAGAGGCGTCCGCCATGATAGTCGAGGTTCCTAGTTCGAATCCAGGTCGCAGAATTTTTCCTTCCATTTTTCAATCGAAAATTCAAGTCAAGAAGAGTTTAGATAAAGTCCAGTTATATCACCTGGACTTCAAGTTTTTCGTATTTTTCGTAGAAAGGATAGTCCCTTTGCTCTGTGTTGTATTGATTGAGTAATTATTTAATTAATTGGGAGTTATAATTTAATTTTCAGAGATTGTTCTCTTTACCTACATGTGTAATTATCCCGGGCAACGCCGGGTACCTCTGCTAGTATTTAATATTATATTTCATGCTAATGTGTTGTTTAAATAGCTTTTTTAATTATAATTATTTAAATTTAATAATCTTTATAATGTTAACTCTAAATGTAATATTAAATTATAAAAATTAAATTAATTTTAAAACGGTATAACTTAGTGTAAAATTCAAGTGTGGATTATTTCCCTTTGATGACTGTACATTGGAACTTTCAATGCTGAAATATGGCATGTAATATCGTGTGTGTCATACGCCATGAGCAAGATGTTATTTTCATAACTCATCCACAGGTGGAGCTAGTGCCGTGAAAGTTTGTACACATTATCAGGGATTCAAAGGAAATTGATTAGTCTTATTTTCCACGAATGCAGTATTGCATTTGTTTACGCCGAAATGTCTCGATATTCATTCGAAGAGCGTGTTTTTTTTTGGCCCAGAATTTTTATCATTGTGAGCAGAGCCCTGCCGAAACACTGAGGAAGTAGTCTAGCGCCTTTAATTTCCTTTAGTCTCAAGGGTTGATACTGAAAGTTTGAAATATAGATCTTTGTCCGTCTAAATTTTATTCGCCTTATTCTATAGTCTATAAACTGTGAAACAACCGCAGTACTGTATTCGTCAAAATAAGCCTAATCCATTTCCTTAAATCCCTGCATATTTCTACAAACATTCACTGCACTAGCTCCAAGTGTTGATGAGTTATTACACTAAAAAGTTGGCCATAGCCTATGAAACACCCGGTATATCAAATAACTTGAAGTGATGTGTCATGAATGAATATGACGTGAAAATTAATGGACATAAATTACAATTTTCGCCAATCTATATACCGGTATATAAAGAAAGATGTTTGTGGGTATGTGGGTTTGTTTGTGGGTTTGTTTGTGTGTATTGAATAGAAATCTACAGTTTTGTCCGATCTTGATGAAATTTTGCATACTTGAACTTCAAACTATGAGGAAGGTCACTGTCTACCTCAGATTTCGAAAAAGTAATAATTATCGATAAAAATTCGATATTCATGGTTATGGCAGAGTATATTAATGAGAAATATCTCATAACCAACACTGCAAGGCAAAGAGTGTGCAACAATAGGTATCAACAATGGGATCAACACGCAATTCACCAACAAAATGCAGGGGTCAAAAATATATATCTCATGACCAACAATGAAAGGTAAAGTTGGTCGATTTGTAACAATGCATAGAATTCCTGTTATTCATGCTCTTCTTAGAAAAGATATTTCTTAGTATTTAACAATTTTTTGAAAATCTTTAAGAATGATTAGTAAATGGTGTAATGGAAAGTTAGCAGACTATTGAGAAAGAATGCAAAGTCGACACAGGACGCACACCTTTAGCTCCGTGCTGTATTGAGCAAATGGTAAGCAAGTCAATAGAAGAATCAGAAACTGCTAGACAACACAAAGTTATGAATGGCCAAGTTTTGCTTCAAGACATCGAGAGAACATTGGGAATTGCAACAACATCAAGTGTACATCTAAGTTAAGATTACGTGAGTAAGAAATTATTTAGACTAGCAGTGGCATCCTTGGAGAGGTCCATCCATGGTGAGCCTTTAAAAAAATTTTTTTTCGAATTTCCATTAAGAATTTTACTATATTAATTCTAAGCGTTTTCATGTGATTAATTGTTTAGATATTGCAAAATATAATCAAAAAAAAAAATTCGAGCCACGTCGGGGTTATCACCTAGCTTATTTGGTAGCACATCAGGTCCAAACATTTCAAAAAAATACAATTTGACTATATTCTATGGGAATGTGTATGTTTTGGAGACTGAGATGCTGATAATGCGATGGTTGAACGTTCGTTTCCAAGAATTATTAATAATGAGCATAGAATGATGATGCAATGACAGGACATTAATAAGGCATCGTCTATTGATTAGGTATAGGAGTCACGCGTATCTCCCTTGAGCTCCCTATCAAACGTCCAGACGTCTGGCAAAAGATTATGTGTCTGGAAAGGTAAGAGAAAGAACGAGTATTGGTCAAAGAAACTAATTGGTAAAACAGAAAAAATTATACTGGAATTTGAAACATCCTAACATCGGGAGTTTCGAATAGAGCAAGAGGGTATAAGAGCTTCTACGTAAAGGGCAAGAAACTCTTGAATCTAAAGTATCTGGTGATGCTCCGCAATGGTGAGGCAAGTCAAGAAGACTTTTGATAAAGTCCCGGTATATCAACTACAATTCCCGTTTTCGTATTTTTCGTAAAATGGGTAGTGCCTTTGCTCTGTGTTGTATTGATTGAGTTATTATTTAACCAATTGGGAGTTATAATTAATTTTTTGGGATTGTTCTTTCACTTACAAGTGTAATTATCCCGGGCAACGCCGGGTACCTCTGCTAGTCTATATATATAAAGAAGGATGTTTGTGGGTCTGCCTGTACGTTTTTTATACAAATCTACAGTTTTATTCCGATCTTGATAAAATTTCGCATACATGACCTTCAAAGAATGAGGAAGGTCACTGTCTACCTCAGATTTCGGAAAAATAATAAATATCGATAAAAAAATCGATATTCATTGTTATGGCAAGGCATATTAATGAGAAATATCTCATGACCAACAATGCAAGGCAAAGTTTGTACAACAATAGGTATCAACACGCAATTCACAAACGCTCTGCATGAACCAACAATCAATATCTCATGACTAACAATTAAAGGAAAAGTTTGTGCAACGCCGGGCACATCTTCTAGTCTTCTATATATATAAAGAAGGATGTTTGTATGTGAGTTTTGTGGGTTTGTTTTTTTCTTATGCAAATCTACAGTTTTATTCCGATCTTGATGAAGTTTTGCATACTTCACCTTCAAAGCATGAGGAAGGTCACTGTCTACCTAATATTTCGAAAAAATAATACTTATTGATAAAAAAATCGATATTCATGGGTTTTGGCAGGGCATATTATTGAGAAATATCTCATGACCAACAATGCAAGGCAAAGTTTGTGCAATATAGATAAGTTTCAATTTGTATTAATGCATAGAATTCCTGTTATTCAGGCTTTTCTTAGAAAAGAGAGTTCTTAGTACCTAACAAATTCTTGAAAATCTTTAGAAATGATCACAAACTGGATATAATGGAGAGTTAGCAGCAGTGTTGGGCAAGATAAAATAAAAACGATATCTAGATTAAGATAAAGATGAGAATTAAATATTTATCTAGATAAGATAATATAATTTAATATGATCTAGATAAAGATAAAAGATAAAAACAAATTATCTAACAAATTAAGATAGAAATTTAGACTTTATTTAGGCAGCTTTTCAAACTATCGATATATCGTGATAAGTATCGGAGTTTTTGCGATAACAGGCTTTTGCACCATGCTCATTTCGATATGTTAGCTGCTCATTACATTTATATCGTGGAAATCTAATGTTAATGGCGCACATTAAAAAAGTTCGTTGAGCAGAGAGGCTACTCGGCACGTTTACGCTTAGGATTATGGGTAATGGAAAAGGCTTTCGAGTTTCAATCTACTTCACCAAAGAACTCAGAAATCACAATGTTGGTTTCGAAATCTTTTCTTTGTTCCCACTCATGGTTAATTATTTATTATACCTATATAATTTGTTAATTTGTTTTAACGCTTTGAGAAGTGGCTTGGAGCTGGAAGAGTGAGCTTCGAAACAGCGAAAATACAATGTCTGCTGACGGGAGCAGCAGGGGAGCAGGGGGACGTCACTAACAGGTTAACTCTGATTGGCTCTGTTATTTCTGTATCGAGATTAAGTTTGATAGACTTATACTCTATCAATATCGATATCGGACAGCCTAACTTAACAGAAAACAATATGACGAAACAGCCTATTATCAGCTGTCCAATGTGAAATGATAGCGAAATGCGATATTTTAGAAAAAAGAGGTAATTTCTGAAAGGCAAAATTTGTAACAATGCATAGAATTCCTGTTATTCAGGCTTTTCTTAGAAAAGAGAGTTCCTAATACTTAACAATTTTTTGAAAATCTTTAAAAATGATTAGTAACTGGAGATAACGGAAAGTTAGCAGACTATTGAGAAAGAGTGGAAAGACGACAGAGGAAGCACCCCTTTAGCTCCGTGCTGTATTCAGCAAATGGTAAGCACGTCAGCAGAAGAATCGCCGATCGCTAGACTACAAAAAGAGCTGAATGGCTAAGTTTTGATTCAAGACATCGAGAGAAGAAAGGGAATTGCAACAACATCAAATGTACATCTAAAAAAAGATTAGGTGAGTAAGAAATTATTTAGACTAGCAGTGGCATCCTTGGAGAGGTCCATCCATTGTGAGCTTTTTTTACTGTATTAATTCTAAGCGTTTTCATGTGTGTGTTTTTTTTTAAGATAGTTCAAAATTTATTCCAAAACATAAGTCTGACCCACGCCGGGATTATCACTTAGCTTATTTGGTAGCACAGCAGGTCCAAACATTTCCTAAGAATATATTTTGACTATATTCTGTGGGAAAGTGTATATTTTGGAAACTGAAATGCTGACAATGTGCTGACTGAACGTTCGTTTACAAGAATTTTTGATAATGACCATAATGTGAAGATGCAGCGACAGAAGGGTAATAAGGCAGCGTCTATTGATTAGGCATATTAGTCACGCGTGTCTCCCTTGAGCTCCCTATCAAACGTCCAGACAACTGGCAATGATTTATGTGTCTGGAAAGGAAAGAGAAAGAACGAGTATTGGTCAGAGAAATTCTGCAGCTAAAACAGAAAAAGCTATGCGGGGGTTTGTAACATTTGAACAATGGCAGTTTCGAATAGAGCACCAGGTTATAAAAGCTTCTAGGTCAAGGGCAAGAAAAACTTAAGTCTAAAGTATCTGATGATGCTCCGCAGTAGTGAGTCTAGTCAAGAAGAGTTTAGATGCTCCGGTATATCATCTGGACTTCCTGTTTTTCGTATTTTTCTTAAAATGAATAGTCCCTTTGCTCTGTGTTGTATTGATTGAGTTATTATTTAATTTTTTGCAATCTATCTCTTCACCTACAAGTGTAATTAACCCGGGCAACGCCGGGTACCTCTGTTAGTCTTCTATATACAGGGTGGTTTATAAGTCTGCCACCCCCCCCCCTTTTATTTTTTGAACCGAAGCAGATATGTCAATTTTGATGAATCCAAGGAATAGGAAGTTGTGGGTGGCCTATCCCATGGTGCACTTTTCATCATCCCAAATATGCAAATTAGGACACGTTCAAAATTTATCTCAAAAACCGTAAGGGATAGAGAAAAAAACCCAATTGCAAACTTGTTCAGCATAAAAAAACAAACAAAACAATAAAAATCATCCGAATCGGACCAACGGTTCCCAAAAAAAGTTAAAAAAGTAAATAACCATCTCAAACTAAAAAAAAGCCAACTGGGCCAAACCAAAGCGAATCATGTTGGTAACACTCTAAAGGGTATGTTCCACATGACGCCCTTCAGCACCAATGCACAACTGAGCACGTAGTTTCATAGATGCCATCAGTCTTGTTACCATATCAGATGTAATGGATTGACAGGAAGTCTGAAATCTCTGTTGCAAATCCAGCATAGAAGTTGGCTGAGTGGCATAAACATTGTCCTTAAGGTAACCCCACAAAAAGAAGTCATTAGGGGAAAGATCTGGTGAGCGTGCAGGCCAATGAATTGGACCACCCCGGCCGATCCACTGACTGGAAACATTGCATCGAGATGATCACAAGTAGCTGCTGCTGAATGGGCTGGAGCCCCATCATGTTGATACCATACCCTTCGAAGTGATGCTAAAGGAAGCTCATCTGCAAATTCTGCTACTACAACATTTATTATCATGTCTCTGTATCGTGAAGCTGTCAACGTCCCTTCGTAGAACAATGGACCAACCAATCCACCATTGATGATTCCATACCAGACATTCGCTCTCCAATTCACCTGGTGCACAGCTTCTCGTAACCATCTAGGGATTTCTGTTGCCCAATAATGGAGATTGTGTTTATTAACCAGACCATCTCAAGAGAAGCTGGCTTGGTCTGACCACGAGACCCAATTGATAAAGCCTGTGTCATCGTTGATGCGATTTAGCAGCCAATTGCAGAACTCAAAACGAAAATCGTAGTCTGTTGGCTTCAATCCTTGGTGGCAGTGGTCATGAAAAGGGTGGAATCCATGCATATGAAGTAATCTTAATACTGATTGATGACTGCTGCCAGCTTTTTCAGCAACTGATCGAGTACTACAATTAGGATTAGCATAAACAGCAGCTAAAATGGCTGTTCTGGCTCTGATGTGACAGTTGTTGGTCTACCTTGCCGGGTCTGATGACTGACACTTCCTGTTTGCTGAAATCGTTGAACAACCTGGCGAATTGTCTTAGAAGTGGGAACTCTAGCATTGGGATATCTAACATGGTATTCCCTGGCTGCACCTTTGTAATTATGTGCAAATCCAAAACATAAAACCATACCAACCATTTCTTCTCTACTGTATTCTGCCATTTTTCAGACCTGATTGGCAGTTTTTTCCCCATTCATCAAAAAGCTTCAGCATTTAAAGGGCTAGTGGATAAAACCCAACAGGGGCGGACAGGAAGATGCAAACGCAATGTGAGTGCCAATTAGCATTTGCAATTAACCTTTTTTGGGAACCGTTGGTCCGATTTGGATGGGTTTTTTTTTGTTTTGTTTGATTTTTTATGCTGAACAAGATTGCAATTGGGTTTTTTCTCTATCCCTTACGGTTTTTGAGATAAATTTTGAATGTGTCCTAATTTGCTTATTTCGGATGATGAAAAGTGCACCATGGGATAGGCCACCCACAACTTCCTATTCATTGGATTTATCAAAATTGACATATCTGCTTCGGTTCAAAAAATAAAAGGGGGGGGGGGACAGACTTATGGACCACCCTGTATATAAAGAGGGACGTTTGTTTGTGGGTTTCTTTGTGGGTTTCTTTGTTTCTTATGCAATTCTACAGTTTTATTGCTATCTTGATGAAATTTTGCATACTTGACCTTCAAAGCATGAGGAAGGTCACTGTCTACCTCAGATTTCGAAAAAATAATATTTATTGATAAAAAATCGATATTATGATTATGGCAAGATATATCAATGAGAAATATCTCATGACTAACAATGCAATGCAAGGCAAAGTTTGTGCAGCAATAGTTATTAACAATGGTGTCAACACGCAATGCACCAACATTATGTTAAGGATCAACAATATATATCTCATGACCAACAATGCAAGGCAAAGTTTATGCAATATACATAAGTTTCAATTTGTAACAATGCATAGAATTCCTGTATTCATGCTTTTCTTAGAAAAGAGAGTTCTTATTACTTAACAATTTCTTGAAAATATTTAAAAATCATCAGTAACTGGAGATAATGAAGAGTTAGCAGACTATTGAGAAATAGTGGAAAGACGACAGGAGAAGCACTCTTTTTGCTTAGTGCTGTATTGAGCAAATGGTAAGCAAGTAAATAGAAGATTCGGCGACTGCCAGACTACACAAAGTGAAAAATGGCCAAGTTTTGTTTCAAGACATCGATAGAAGGGTGTGAACTGCAACAAGTGCACATCTAAAGTAAGATTACGTGAGTAAGAAATCATTTAGACTCCTAATTTAGCAGTGGCATCCTTGTAGAAGTCAATCCATTGTGAGCCTTTAAAAATAATTTTTTCTAATTTCCATTAGGAATTTTTACTGTATTAATTCTAAGCGTTTTCATGTGTTTATTTTCAAGATGTTGCAAAATTTAATACAAAAAAAAATACGAGCCACGCCGGGGTTATCACCTAACTTATTTGGTAGCACATCAGATCCAAACATTTCATATTTCATTTTGACTATATTCTGTAAAAATGTGTATATTTTGGAAACTGAGATGCTGATAATGCGATTATTGAACGTTCGTTTCCAAGAATTATTAATAATGAGCATTAAATGATGATGCAGTGACAGAACATTAATAAGGCAGCATTTACTGATGAGGCAAATGAGTCATGCGTGTCTCCCTTGAACTCCCTATCAAACATCCAGACGACTGGCAAAAACTTGTCTGTAAAGGAAAGAGAAAGAACGAGTATTGGTCAGAGAAACTCTGCAAGTAATACAGGAAAAGCTATACGGGCATTAGAAACATCTGAACAACGGGAGTTTCGAATAGAGCAAGATGGTATAAGAGCTTCTTCGTCAAGGGCAAGAAAAACTTGAATCTAAAATATCTGGTGATGCTCCGCAGTGGTGAGGCAAGTCAAGAAAAGTTTAGATAAAGTCCCGGTATATCACCAAGAATTCCTGTTTTTCGTATTTTTCTTAGAATGGATAGTTTTTTTTGCTGTGTGTTGTATTGATTGAGTTATTATTTAACAAATTTGGAGTTATAATTTAATTTTTTGAGATTGTTCTGTTTATCTACAAGTGTAATGATCCCGGGCAACGCCGGGTACCTCTGCTAGTTATTGATAATGGGCATAAAGTGAAGATGCAGTAGCAGAACATAAGTAAAGCAGCGTCTACTGATGAGGCAAAGGAGTACGCGTGTTTCCCTTGAGCTCCCTATCAAACGTCAACATGACTGGCAAAAATCTGTGTGTCTGGAAAGGAAAGAGAAAGAACGAGTATTGGTCAGAGAAACTCTGCAAACTAATACAGAAAAAGCTATACAGGCATTAGAAACATCTGAACAACGGGAGTTTCAAATAGAGCAAGAGGGTTTAAGAGCCTCTACATCAAGACAACATAACTTGAGTCTAATGTATTTGGTGATGCTCCGCAGTGGTGAGGCAAGTCAAGAAGATTTTTTCTAAAGTCCCGGTATATCACTTAGCACAGCAGATCCAAATATTTCATAAAAATACATTTTGACTATATTCTGTTTGAATGTGAATTTTTTTAAACTCTGCAGCTAAAACAGAAAAAGTTATACAGGCAATGGAAACATATGAACCACTGGAGTGTCGAATACAGCAAGCGGGTATAAGAGCTTCGGCATCAAATGTAATAAAAATTTGGTTCTAAAGTATCCAGTGATCTTACCCGGTTCATTGAATTTCCAGTGCTAAAATATGGCATGTAATATATCAGACGTCTTGGCATGATGTGTCATGAATGAATTTAACGTAAAATTAATGATAGTCAAAATTGGTTTCAAGGAACCTGATTTAGTGGAACCCATATGGTTCATTGGAACTTTCATTGCTAAAATATGGCATGTAATATATGAAACGTCTTTGGATGATGTGTCTTGAATGAATATAACGTAAAATTAATGATAGTTGAAATTGGTTTCAAGGAACGAGATTTAGTGGAAATCTTATGGTTCATTGGAACTTTCAATGCTAAGATATGGCTTGTAATATATCAAGCAACTTCGAATGATGTGTCATAAATGAATACAAGGTAAAATTAATGATAATCCAAATTGGTTCAAAGGTACGTGGTTTAATAGTATCATTATGGTCCATTAGAAATTTACAATGTTAACATAGGGCGGTTAAAAATATGGTTCCGCGAATAATTTAGTTTAACCTTTCGAAATTTGGTTATGTCATTCCTCAATGGTTTATTCTCTATGTAAGTGGCGACACAGATTTGCGGACGCTGCGGCCGCGACGTTCTGGACGTTTTATTCGCCCAAGTATTTTCTGAACGTCCAAAACCTCCATTGTGTAGTGGCGTGCGCAGTAGACCAGCAACGGTGATGTCTTCATCGCCTTCAGCTTAAACTACAGCATTAACCAGTCGATGTGATGGATACTATGTTCGCTCCGATTTGTTTACAACTCTGTTTGTTTCATTGATTATTTACGCAAAGAGAATATAAATTTAAATTAACAAGAAATAATGTTTATTACAATTATAATGAATTATATAATTAATATTTACACTGTAATTATTGTAATTAATTACAAATATTACGATATAATTATGATTATGCAAAATGTTTTTTATTCACATTTTTGTCGGAACGATATGGACAGAGTGTCACGTGTATTTTTGCAGCGAGCAAGAGAAATTGCGAGCGAAGAGTGGAAGAGAAAGCGTGAGTGACGTGGATGACGCCGGGGACACGATAGATTACGTCATCCCAAAACGTTCTCGTGACGACACGAGAAGAACTCGAGGAGAAGGAATATGGCAACGGAGAAGTAAGGACGTACGACGCGACCGATCCGATTTGATGTCAAAGAATAAAGGCCGGTGCGCTAGCCACCCTAACCGAGTTTGTGAGAACGTAATCGCCGCAAAGAAGCGTTTCTTAGCGGAGCCAGGGAGTTCCCATTGCGACAGCGGAGTCGACGGGGAAACGGAGACAAAGGTCGGCGAGGGACGCGACCGAGCTATACGACAGCATCTCCGACAACGCCAGGCAGCTCTCGGACGAAAGGCGGTGGACGAGGAATGGAGCAGCAGACTCGTACGGGCCATAGAAATTCTTCTCCAGGAATTCAATATCAGACGACAGCGGAAAACAGGCGGCTGAACTACCTGTCACCTGCAACGACGAGGCAGTGACGAATAGAAACTGTCCAGCGCACGTCGATTTCATTATGTTCGGGGACTTATTTGCAATTAGGGTAGGCCAACCTTTGCATATTTTTTAAAAGAAATAAATACTTCTGTTGCTACCAAACGGCTATTCGTAGTCGTATTCAAAACTACCTCCTTGGAAAACGAGCTGAGCAAACTTTTATTTACGCAAGACGCAATTAATTGGCAGAGGGGAGAAATTGCAATTGGAGTCTTCCCGTATTCTTTCCAAGGATACTTTTTGAATGAAGTAGGAGGCTTTATGTGTGTACCAACGGACACGGTTCGATATTTGTATATTTAAGCAGCGGACGCTGTACGAGGCAGAGTTACGGAGTATTACGACAACGTACCGTCGACTCGTAATTCATTCATCTCATCTAGTTAAGCTCCGTGGAATTTTTCGTGTATGTAATTACGAAGTGAGTGACTACGTTCGTATAAGGGTGTTCGTATTCCTATTCATGAAATTGAATGTGAATAATAAAATTCCTGCTTATAAATTAAGTGCTACGGGATAAAACGGCAAATCGTTAGCAAACGACAGAGCGGTCGTTATTGTGATGTTACTGTGTGCTAAAATTGTGTTCGCTCATTCTACAAGGTTTACAGTGATGTGTGTGCCACACGTGTAATATTGTTTATGATAAGTCGATGCTTAAGATATAATTCTTCATATGTGTGTCTATGATTTTGTGATGATCCCACCCCCCAGGCGATCAGCGAACGAGGATACAGACTCATTCATTCCTTGGGTAGTTTCATGTAGCTCCTGGGAAAAATCCCGGGTGACCTTCAACCTCCCAAATACGCGTTCTAAGCGCTCTCGCAATTGCTGGTAGTCATCGATATCGAAGACTTCGTGTTCTGCGGCGCGCTTGGCCGCTGCCCCCTTTAACTTCGATCTTATGACCATCACCTTTACTTCAGGTGTCCATTTGGCCAATGTCCCAATACTCTCTATACTGGCCAAAAAGGCCTTTATCGTAATCCCACTGTCTTCACCCGTGAATGCAGGAACTGCGACAGTATAACCTGCAAGCTCTGGGGTGGCCACAGCCCCTGCATCCCCTTCATCTCCTGGCATGATAATTACCCTTAATAACCTTAATATGTTTATCTACCAAAGAAATACCCTCCCTCCACTCAACTAGCATAAGAACCAATCCTCCTTATACCCACACTCAATCAAACACGCTACAATACACATAGGACGGACCTACAGCGCTATAACGCACTTCTAAGTTCTCGAGACTCTAAAATCCGTAAATTCTGGATTACTGGCCCCACGTTGGGCGCCAGTGTGATGATCCCACCCCCCAGGTAATGCACAGGTGTGCATATATTATGAACAACACCGGAGAATGAAATAATCAGGGGTTCGGAGCCAGTAAATAATCTACAAGAACTTAGTTTTGCGTTTTATACTGATACATACTTTATTCATAATTTCGCCTTTATAATATGTAACACATTATATATCCAAATCTATAGGCTAAAATCTTCAAAAACTAGGGGCCCCTTAAGCGTTTTAATGTTATCATACCATGCATTAATCTAAATACACTATTAAATCAGTAAATGGGGTTCGTCTCCACTTCGAGACTCGACGGGGAAATCTGAGGTCGATTGCCTACTGCCATTAAGAGGCTAATTGGAAGGGCGGGGCAGATTCATTCTCCACACAGTGGCGTCGCATTTGATTCCGCTTGCTCACGTCCCCTGAATTAAGTATTCAAACAAAACGAACACTACGCTTCTTTTTAGCGCAGAGCACCCCTTTTATTAGCCAACTAAGGGAGAGGCACGGAAACCCTTCTTAGTTGGACGGAGCAACCAAACGTGCGACCGGCACTGGTGAACCCCAAACGCGCGTCAGTTTTGCGTCGCTACTCGTGCTTAACATCCCACGGTGCGACGACTGGGCGCGAGGGTACCGCTCCGCTTCTTCACTTGTGCTGCAATGGCGTTCGCCTCAGATTTCCAGAAGTACGTCCGTTAACATCGTTTATCTAATTTAGTTAACAGGCTTTCTGCATTTTTTAGCTCGCTTTTCGTACTGTAGCAACGGAGAACAGAGATCAGATCACTCTTAATGGTGAGTTAATTAATTTTCCAAGAGTTCTCCAACTTTCATAGCATAACAGAAACGTCGCAGGGTAATAGTTTTACTGTTCAGTCTCGTGAAATGCGGTGGGAGGTGGCATCCAACATTCTGATTTTCCCTCTTAGTAGATCTGCCGCTAGTCAAATTGGTATGGTGTCACTCACCGGGGGGTTCCGCTGCTCAGATATTATACGCTAAGCCATCTTAACATACTTCCGAGAACACACATCGGCCGAAGTCAACAACGTTCCGTTCATTTGCCCCTGTTATCGGTGTCGCTCCATTTCACTCAAATTCTACTTGCTTCCGTCATTCTCGCGGCGTTCCTATGCAACTCATGTATCATAAAAAAAACATTTAAAGATCAATTAAACAAAATCATGTTCCTATTCTGAGAAAACATTATAGTTCAATCACTTATCGTATAGTTTTAGTCAATTGCAAAACATTCCCAGTCATTTAGTTCGAATTATCATCAGATTATCCATCTCGTCAAGCCATCAGCGTTGGAAATCAAAACATAATCATAAATATAATCTTAATAATGAAAAAACAAAAAAAGGAACTAAAAAAAAAACAACACGCACACGCGCAACAAAACAACATTCACACATAAGCTCTCATTCTCCGAAATTCTCACAACAATGCTTTATCGGAAGCTGCGTTCGTCTTCTCAGAAAACATATCAACGCTTACAGCCGCCAATAATGTACACACCCTAAACAATCACCCTTCTCTTGACAATAAAACAACAATATCAGCCACAACAATACCGATACACATAAACAACGACTAAATATGCAAAACAAAATTACATTTTACACACATCTCAATCCCTCAAAACACTCCATTTACGACCTCCAAACTATTTTCCACAAGTAAGATTTCTAAATAACACCCCCCCCACCGTCGGACTCACGTGACTACCAGCACACCTGGTACGTCACAATTTTCTAAGTGCATCTCAGTATTCACCGCGACAGTGCTACAAGTAGAGTGATTGAAAAGCGTGTTTCTGTTATATCTGAATCCCATGCGCTATAGTGAAGGCCAGATTCAGTGGTATCAGTATCAACAAACCATCGTGTTTGTTCTTTTCATCAGAGCATCAGTTTCGTCATGCTCATCTATAGTTAAGCCTCTACAATTTTATTGGAGTGAGATCTTCAGCGAGTTCATCCGACAGATCCACCTCAGATTCCAGCGTGCATCAGAGATCATCTTCCTCGATTGGGTTTCTACTCTACGGGGTCAGCGATCTTCCATCGCAGCGAGACTTGGATCCAACGACATCAAGGAATCCGCCCGTGCCCGTCTTGCCAAGTCAAAGGCTTGCTAACTGGAGATGCCCAAGTATAGTGGCTAGGGGCGCGTTCGACATCGCGCACTAAACGTCTTTGTGCCTCCACTAAACGCACTAACGTGTTCGTCATGGAACCCGGTCGTGTTCGTCATCGCCAGTGCGCGCACTACCGGGCGTTTCGTGCGCGCACTAAATGACCCTAGGTTAGGAGTAGAGTCGTTTAGTGCGTTGCAAGATGGCGCTGCCCTAGAGCTTGAAATGTAGCGATAGATAGTTCGGAATTTTAGTTACCGCTAAAGAGCCAAAAGGTATAAAAATAATTGAATTCTGCATTTCGTTTAAACTGACATTGAAATCTACCTGTGTAATGATCGATTTCGGCGTGTTATATGAATGCAGATGTTATGTTGAGTTTTATTTTCAGCAGTACGCATACTATTCATGGTAGCACGGGTGAGGTGAACATCCCACTTTCGTGCTCTTTCCTGTTTTTCATGACACACACAAAATGCACTACACTTTTTTCACCGCTCGCACTGAGTGATGTCATTAGGTGCGTTTAGTGTGCACATGTCGAACGCGCCCTAGAAGAATAGTGTGGCAGCGAGCGTTCAAATCTGATTCCTCGAATGATGATGCCGCCAGATGGCAGTTACATCAACATAGTAGCTAGACATCCAGAGATATACATCAATAAGGCTCCATTAATTTCTTTGTAAAATTTATAAACTTGATTTATTTCATTTTCATTCCAGAAAATTAAATGATATACCATTTTAATAATATTTCGACCCTCCCCTTTTTGTCTTTAATTTATTTTGATGATTAAGATGATTTTGCAGTATTTTTTAAATTTCAAATGATTTTATTCTTTTTCAGTTATCTTTGGTATAGAGAAATACACGACCGTTTCACACTGAGTTTTTGCATTTCTTCACCTGATTTTAGTCTTGCAATAAAACAGCACACCTTCCCTTCTTACTGTTGCATTTTAAAATTTCAAGAACCACTTTTCTATCTATATTTCTCATTTATATTTTTGTTTATGTAAAATGTAAGAAAACCAGGATAATTTTTTAAAAAATCGCTATTTTTAAATAATGAAATGCAATCAAAACAGCTTTAAATACAAATATTTTATATATCTTCCTTTTTTTTAAATAAAAAGAATTTCTTTTTCAAAACTATTTACCTAAAATATCTCATATTTAAATATTTTATCATCACTTAAAGTTATTTGGTTGTTATTCATGTGATAAATGAATTTTATATGAAAAAAGATATTCTCTTTGGTTGATATTTTTCAATGTTGTGCATTTTGCGAACGCCTCATTTCTTGAATTTTTTCTCCTGAAACATCTGTGAAAATTCATTTTTTATCATTTGTAAGGTAAGCAGCTGTGTACAGCATTATATTTTTAGATTTTGTGTTTATATTTTATTTGAGTTAATTTAGCAGATCTATGTTTAATGATTAATTACTCAAAATGTAATTCCTCTGGCTCGGAAGGGCTCATATTCCATGCTTTATCTTATTAGGGATGGATATCTGATCTTATATTTCAACTTATTTATAATGGCAGATATTTTTTATTTATTTTAACGTTAAAGAGTATTCTCAAGTTCTGTGGAAGACAATTACCTAAAATATACAAAATTTTTATAAATAAACTTAAATCGCCCGTAATATAGCTGAAAAAAACCCACCTTCATCCTAAGATTTCCATCTCATCTCCCGGGTAACTCGGATCTATGTCGCTACTATCATCAAATCAGGACATAGCGAGTAGTAGCCGTTGCCACACTATTCTTCTAGACACTATAGGCCAAGGGACATATCCGCCAGTACTTTAGGCCGGCCAGGTGGCCAAGAGGGCTAGGGCGTAGGCTTTCTAGTTCTCGAGTCCGCCTGGCTGCGGGTTCGAATCCCACTGTGGGCATGGATATTTGTGTTTGTTCCGGGCTGCGCACTGTTATAACTTGTGTAAAAGGCGCAAAATGACCTTTGTAGTCGACGCCAAAATTTCTAGAACCCCTCCCCCCCCCCCCATTACTTTAACTCAACTCACCTGTTTACGTCACACCGAAATACGTCATCGAAAGAGACTTTTACGACATTTACCCACCGGAATTGTTAATAGTGGAGCCAGTGCCTACGCTATTATTTATTCAGTTTTCAAGAACTTTGAAATTACAATAAACTTTATTTCTGAAAAATTATTTTTATTAGTCAATAAATTTTTTTTCAACCTTTTTATATCGTTTCCCTCCTCTTGTTACTTACTCTGCAAAATACACGTGACACAGAGGCTTTTCAAAGCCAAATAAAGGCCAATAACATGTTTTGATTTGTGTTCCATTCTTAATAATTATAATTGGAATAAACATTCTTTCTTTACGTAAGTCCTCAAATAAGCAACGAAATGAACAGATTTGTATACAAATCTGAGCAAACATAGCGTCCATCGCGTAGCGCTCTGTGTGGCCACAGCTTTAGAGTGAAGGCCTATGTGTTCGTTTCAGAAACTCCAAATAATTTTTGCTGAAATGGACTTACAAAACCATGATTTGAAAAGGTATGTTGAAATTTTGAGATTTCGAAAGTATATATGTACGTATGTGACCATTTTTGTGCAGCTAATACCTCTGAAATGGCAAATAGCAGAACTAAATAAAAATTAAACTAACTTAGGGGGTATCTTAAGTTGTGCCTTAGCGTATATTTTATGTCAATTGGATAAGCCTTTTTAGAGATATTAATTTTTTTCTAAAAATTAAAAAAAGGCTGTAGGGTTCAAACCAGCGAACGAAACTCTATATACTCGACATGTGCGTAATCCTCTGATTAAGGCAAAAATGTTTTATAAATATCTTGTTTGAGTGTAAAGATCCCTTACACCCAGTGGTCCCCCCCCCCACGACAATATTTTTTTAATACAAAGAGTACAATTCGTACAATATTTTGTAATTCATACTTAGAGGGGGTCCTTAAATTATGCATTGACATATTTTTTATGGAAAAAATGAAGGAGGAAATTTGCCTTTAAGAAGGAAATTTTTTTTGTAAAAATGAAGAAATGGCATTTCTTCGTCCCAAACACAATAAAAACGACAAGAACAGCTTCCTCTTATTGAAAAGTATAATTTATTTTTGAATCCGTATCATCATCTCTTGCTAGGCCTATGCGAATGTACCTTTCCGCTATTCCTATTTATTTGATTAGAATTTGTTTTGAACGATTCCTAGCGGACGAGGTCTCGGGGTATAGATTTAATACACTCACTAAAGTCTAATAACGTGCTGAGCATCCTCTGGCCCGGGTAACGGTGAATATCCGTCGTGGAAGAGAGTCTACCAGCCCCCGGAACACATTCACAGGCACTGCAAGCCATGCTGCCCCCACTGCTCTCCATAACGATGCTGCATTTACCAGTTGTGTTGGTGACAACCTGACAGATCGTTCGATGACGTCCCACAAATGTTCAATGGGATTGCAATCTATGGAACGTGGAGGCCAAATCATTATCATGAAGTCAGTAGCATGTTCTTCCATCCAATGCTGGGGTCGTGTGTGTAGGTTCATCTAGTTTGGCGACAAATACCCTGTCCAAGGCTCTTGATCGGGGAGCAAGCTTGGCAATTGCGAAGCGCCATCTTTGGAGAATAATGCAAAATTAAACTCGATCGTGGTAGAAAATCATAAGCAGGAGCGTCATAAAAGAGGGCGGAAGAAGCGGCGCAGAAAACGGCGCGAGCGTAAAGGGAACGAGCAGGAAGGTTCGAATAGAGGAGGAGAGAAATTTCGGAACTGAGCGAGAAGGACGCGGAGAATTCGCTCCCATAAGAATTGCGGTGAGCGTTCAACAAGGGACATTAGTTTTGTTAACGAAGCTCGGGCACGACCGCCGAGCTCCGCAGGTCTTACCGAGCGGAGTTGCGAAGGACTCTCACAAGAAAGAATTTTTCTGTTGCAAATGTACAGTGCTTATGTGCGTGTTTCTTTTCTAATAATTTGCTCCCGTTATATGAACCTATCAGCTCGAGACCGTGAAGCGAGTGCCACTGAAGTCGTATGCGAAGAGGACAGCGAGCCCATATCGTCGTGTTCGGAAACAACAAGGATTGAAACGCCTGTTCGTCGGCCAGCTTCCAAAATCACTGTCTCCCATATCGTTGCGGCTCCGGTCAGCACGAGTGCTCTAAGTACGTTAGCGTCGCTGCCAATTTAGACGCTTCAGCTCTGCTTCAGCTTGGACTTCTTGACCCAGCCAAATATTAGAAGGATCCCGTGTATGATTTACCCCATGGACGTATGAAGCCTTTTGGCAACATGAATTGGGTGCTCTAGTGCCCTACATAAGTTATCAACGGCTTCAAGCCAAAATTTTAACGCGAGTGCATCGCCGTTTTCGAACGGTGAAGTGGGTGTAGCACCAAGCCGACTAGCAGGAAAATTCCGGCTTTACTTCAAACGACATTTATTTTGTAATGTTTTTGCAGCCTCCACTTATTGGTCTTGAAACCGTCTTTGCGCAGTTCATTTTGTTTGCTTTATAGGCCATTCTGGCGGTAAACTGAGCATCTATACAAACGACCGCTCCAATTCAGTTGTAAAACTTTCCTCGCCCTACGAGGGGGCGAGCTTATTTGGCTTATGTCAATAAGTAAGTTAATTGTAAATCTGAGGTTCGTTCCTTAGATCGGGCTAAGCATCTTTTGTGCTAAATTTTAGTCGCTGCTGGTTCTACTGCTAGCGCGACGCCCGTTGTTATTTGTAATTTTCTTTTATAGTTATTAATCTTGTGAAACGGGGTCTTATTCCTCCGTTCAGGCAAGGCTATGCCCTCAGGCGTTTCTTGCACGTAAGCAAGATCAGCCCATACAATTTATTGGATTTGTTGTAGTCTATTACATTTTTATTTAATGTTAAATAAATTAATTACGCCAAAGGCTATACTCTGTTGTCTGACTTTGTATTCATTATCTTCCACTGCGCAATACACTATAATCCGTGACAGTAGGCGCATTATCGCGAGGCATCGCTCTCGCGATAAAAAGAGTTCATGAAGGGGTGCAAGAGGTCCCCAAGCAGATCGACGTAGGAAGTAGCACACAGAGTAGACGTCAGATGCACCAATAGGCCCACAGCATGCCACGAGAAAACACCCCAGATCAGTATGGAGTTTCCACCTGCCTGAGTGGTCCCCATCTGACAAGCGGGGTCCATGGCTTCGTGTGGCCTGCGCCAGACACGGAAACGCCATAGGCCTGATAAAGCTGAAACAGTGATTCGTCGGACCAGGCAACCCTTCGCCAGTCCTCAGCGGTCCAATGGTCGAAGTTGGTCAAGAGCGGCACCTGTCGTGGCCTCCTGCTGCCAAAGCCTGCAGCTGCCAAGGTTCGCTGAATTGACCCTTTTCGGTTTGGCCCGCTGTCACCCTTCGGTCAGCAGTTGATGTCAGTCCGCTGTCCGACATGGGTTGTAACCCCTCGTTGGCTGTGCTCTCGATAGATCCTCGCAACGGTTGTGTGGGAAAATTGTAGGGTGTTGGCTACATCTGGTATTGAGGCACCCATCTGTCTGGCATCAACAATCATCCCCCGTTGAAATGCGGATAGCTCTCGGCGTGCTGCCATTTCTGCAGCCGATTTTGCTTACAATGATTGTGTGATATCGAGGAATCCTGTGCACCTGCACTCCGAGAATGGAATGCCATGACTTTCGGTGAGTGACTGTAGTTCTCGAGTAAGTCAAATGTCGGATATTTTATATTTGAACCGAACCTTTAAAATATAATCGCCGTATAACGTTACGAATGGTTTAGAGGTGAAGCACCTAAAATCCTAACAAATCCACCTTTTTTAGAATACTGTAGATAAAGAAATAACTCATTTCTTTGGAATATAACGTATCCGATTATTAATTATATGATTTACTGTAATTTTAGGCTAACTAGGAATAAAATTTAACTACTCTATTTGCACCTATGTCTCTAAAACTAAAACAACTGAAAGAGGTAACAGAAGACAGGGAAACCACTAATCCACATAACGAATTTATTCTGATGAATACGTATTTCGGCAGCCAAGCTGCCTTCTTCTGCATCCAAAGGAAGCTATAATCAGAGAGACAAGCTGTGCTGATGGTGTGAGAACATTACAGGACTTATATAGGTACCAAGTTTAGTTAGTTACGTTGTGTAAATTCAGTCTATTTTTGTTACTTCTCTTATGTATAATTAATTTGATTGGCCCTTGGTGCCTATATAAGTCCTGTAATGTTCTCACTCACCATCAGAACAGCTTGTCTCTATGATCATAGCTTCCTTTGGATGCTGAAGAAGGCTGTCACAAAGCACTGCGACAGATGCGAGTTCAAAAGCCAATATATATAGCAGACGATCCCTGCTAGAAAATAATGTTGGCTATAATCTGGCTCCATCTGTTGACAATATGCCGCGGATTGTCAACATCTTGGATAAACAGGAAGCCGCGTAGGCAGAAGACATGCTGGCAACGCAGAAAAAAGCGCAGAGATATAGAGCGCGAGCGGCAGCTTCGAACAAGGGAGAGCGATTCCGAGAACGGCGAGAAGCAGTCGTGTATTCCGACACATGAACCGAATTCGACGAGAATATCGACTGTGTATGTTTCGCCAAGCAAAGCCCGGGATACGAGGACTGTAAACGTGACTATTAAAACAACAACACCGCCATGTTCGCGAGCAAAAATTGAACTGTTCATGAAAGCGACGAGCAAAATTAGTGCTACACGTAAATTAACACTTGCCTCCAGTTTTATCAACAGGTTCGTCTAGCGTTCTCGTATCTCCGACGGGGCAAATCGACGGAACGACGAGGCAGAGTGTATTCAACGACAGCACCAGCAATAGAATCTCGTATTTCGTCAACGCCATTTCGTTAGAAGTTCATCAGTTCCTTCTAGCCAGTTAGCACGCCAAATTCCCGTATTTTTCACTATTGCTACCAGGACTATCGTACATTTATCGGACGTTAATCTTCAAGACTGTCGCCCACTCCAGCCCATTCTCACAGATGGAGAATTGCCTTTCAACGCCCGATGTCGGATATTTTTCCCTGGACCCTGCCATCTACTTAAGTGAAAGTCTCGGCTGCTTCGCATCACGTTTCAGGTGCTCAACCCTTTCGTTTCATTTTACGGTGCTCAACCTTTCTTGCTCTCTAATGCTAAGTAAATTGAAATTTTCTTCTCGAGCTCCCGCCCGCTCAATGCGCATAAGCGAATTATTCTTCTAGTTACAAAGCGCCTAGAAAAGGAATAATTGCGTTGCTAGCTAACTTGAGCATTAAGGGGCATTACTCAGGAACTTGGAGAATTTATTTAGCACAGTTTAATGAAAGATTTTGTGGGTTACTCGTGGTTTCCTATTTTCTCTAATTTCGTTAAGTACGCGATTGCAGCGAAGTTGAAGAGGTCTAATATCATTTTACCTCTTTCTCTTTCAGCTTTCCTTAATGGGGTGTATGCATGAATTTTAAATTTGCTTAAAATTCATAAAAAATGAAAGAAATAGTTTCAATAATCACTTATTGGAATGTATAAATTTTTTTAAGTTGTTTTCATAAATAAAAAAAACGTTTTTTAATAGCTCAATGTTATCATTTGGCCAAGAAAGCATTTGATTGGTTGTGACGTCACTAATCAGCAACCAACGCCAAGCTTGGCCTTTAACGAGACTGAAGCTGCAGATTTGTGCGCATTTAAGTTTTTCGTGCTACTAACAACAGTGCATTTACAGAAAAAAATGGTCAAACCAGATGAAAATTTCATTGAGGGAAGATCAGAAAACCAGCTAAAAGTAGATTCGTTGAGAGTAGCAGAGTTTTTTTCAAACAACGAATGTTTTACAGTAGCAAAGTCGTGGATTTAAAGAAGCTAGCTAACTCGCCAAACAAACTTCTCATGCGATTTAAATATATGTAGCAACAAAACTGTGGATACTTACAGTCGTGAAGAGAGAGAAGTATTTCCTCTTCTCCACAACGTAATTTATTAAACCATAAATATACATTTCGATTGCTATGCAATCATCGTTCAGTATGAGACGGAGCAAGAGCAGAACAATGATTCTGCTCTTTTTCTCTGCCTCATATAATGGATGAAGAAATTTATTCATCCATCCTCATACAGAAAATGGGTTAAATTACGTTGTGGAAAAGTGGAAGAACCTCTCTCACTCTCTCTTCTCGATTTTCACGTGATTGTTTGATATTAAATTTGTTTGTTAATATTATAAAATAGTTGTTAATGACTTATAATTTTTTATAAATTAATTTTTTTCAATTGATAGAATTAAGCAAAATTCTGAAATTTAATTAAATGGATTTTTAATACGATTAATATTTTTTTTGTAAAATTTTTATTATTATTATAGCCATTTACGTTGTAAGCTGATTTTTCCACTGCCATAAACCTATTTATAATTTGATTTATCTGATCTGGACGTGAAACATATGGAGATGCTTCTATAGGATATGTTCAAGATAAAACGAGAAGCTACAAAACGCATTGTTAAGTGTAGAATTTGTCCAGATCACAAAACTATATCAAAAAATTACAGTTTCGATGAAGATTGATGAAAAGAAAGAGAAAGTTGTGGATGTTAAGTGCTATGACTGTCCGGCTACAGATGGTAAACTGTGCTCATCTTAACAATAAACTTGTATGACTGTTGTTTGACACTGTCCAGTTTTTGTGCGGATTACGAGCTAAAACATTAGAAAGCGTCGAGTAAGGCAATGCAACGACAAGGCTGTGATGGCTGCCATGATCGTGTTCCCTGATTTGTGACGTCATGTGAGCTGATTGACATTTCAGTGGGTGGGGCTAAGTAGCAAATTATAAAAATTAATTATAAAAAAACGGTGAGGATTTGAGAAGCGAAAATTTTTGTGTATTATCTAAGAGATGTGTTCTTTAATTTGACAATATTTGTAAAAATCATGCATAGACCCCATGGCAATCCGGATGTAAACGCAAAGCGTCGCCACTCCCCTTGTTTGTTCGTAGTACGTTCATTGCATCAATTTCTAGTCTGCGAGCTGGAAAGCCATCGTAGACGTCAACTCCTTTTGTAATTCATTCATTATTTGCATTAATGATAATTTGTGAATGTAAGCAGCTCTATCCCAGCTGTATGCCAAGTTGCCACTACGCCCTTGTTAGGCTTTAGTGTCTTGGCCATTACCAGTAATATAAATTCTATTATAATTATTAGTAATTTATTGGTTAACGCTGTAATTAAAATCCATAGATTACTCGTTAGAATATCTACGTGTTAGTAGATGTCATCAGAGACCTTATTCAAGAAAAACAAATCTCAACTGTAAATCCAGTTAGATTATTAGAATTAAAGTCTGATTATTATCAACTAAAACGTATACGCTGTGTCTCTTTCACTTTCCATTAAACTTCCACTGCGCTAGTGAATTAATACGTGACAAAGGCAGCTTGACTGCCGAAATAGGTATTCATCAAAATAAATTTGTTATGTGGATTAGTGATTTCCCTGTCTTCTGTTATTTGATATCCATCCACAGTTTCTGGCTCCTCATTTTTCGGTTTAAACTGAAGGAGGGTTTTGCTTGTTTAATGAAGGGACTTCCTGGTACAGTATTAGTTTATTTCCTTAGCCTTTTATGAGACCGTTTTAAAATTTAAATTAAAACTGTGATCCTGAAGTAAAGTAGTTTTGTTGATTAAACGGTTTGCTAAAATGCATTGTAACAGTATTGTTGACATTTATTATAACCATGATTGCCCTCATCAATCCAACTTTCTTATAAGTTCATGGAAATACTCGTAAACTGTTACACCAGTTTCGAAATAAAATAAAATCGAGTTTAAAAGAAAAAAAATTATGTTTCATTTAATGCTATATGCGAATATGATTAGATTGATATATCTACAGTAATCTTGTGTAGTTTTCCTCTTTATATTATTAATAAAAAATGAGTTCTACACGTGTATTAAAAGTATCTGTTTCTGTATCTTCCTGTAGGCGACTGAGTTCACTTTTATTTACTAAACCGCTTACCCGTCACATGACGGGTTATATTTATTAATTGTGTGGAGGCCTTCCTTAACCGACATTAACTAATAAACCAACATTATACTCAATCCACCGAAAGCTTGAATGGGCGTGTACAATTAAATTTCCAATTTCAATTGTTAGACATTGTTAATTTCATTTTGCAACAATGCATAAATAATTGAAAGCTGAAATTTAACTGGACACGACCTGTCAAAATTTCGTCTGACACAGTATATTAAAGATAGATTCCGAACCCAGCCATTAATACTTGAAGCAAATTAGGAAGCTCCACCGCCCAGAACCGTCAGGGCCAAAAGTGAGTGAAGATGATCCAAAACACATGGCTAAACATGAGGGTAGCTGATTAATAATTCTTTAACATGCCGATCACGTAGTGATAAGTTTATCTTTTCGTTGATTTTGTATTTGAAGTTTTTTATTATATCTTACTAGTAGAGAGGTACTCGGCGTTGCCCGGGATAATTACACTTGTAAGTATATAGAACAATATCAAAAAATTAAATTATAACTCCCAATTGGTTAAATAATAACGCAATACAACACAGAACAAAGGGACTATTCATTCTACGGAAAATACGAAAGACAGGAGTTCTTGGTGATATACCGGAACCAGATAGTTTAGACTCAAGTTTTTCTTGCTATTGACGTAGAAGCTCTTTCTCTATTCGAAACTCACGGTTGCTCAGATATTTCAAATGCCCGTACAGCTTTATCTGTTTTAGTTGCAAAGTTTCTCTGACAAATAAAGTTTCTGTTAGCGTTTTTTCTCTTTCCTTTCCAGGCGCATAAATTTTTGCCAATCGTCTGGACTTTTGATAGGGAGCTCAAGGGAGACACACTTTGCCTCATCATTAGACGGTGCCTTATTAATGTTCTGTCATTGCATCATCATTTAATGCTCATTATTAATAACACATGGAAACAAACGTTCAATCATCGCATTATCAACATCTCTGTTTCCAAAATATACACATTCCCACACAAAATAGTCAAACTGTATTTTTATGAATGATTGGATCTGATGTGCTACCAAATAACCTAGGTGATAACCATGGGTGTGGCTCGGACTGTTTTTATAATTAAATTTTGCAATATCTTATAAGCATCCATCCATTGTGAGCATTTAAAATTCGGAATAAAATTTTAAATGCTCACAATGGATGGATCTCTCCATGTATGCAGCTGCTAGCCTAAATAATTTCTTAGTCACGTAATCTTACCTTAGATGTTCCCCTTGACATTGTTGCAATTCCCACTTTCTATGTCTTGAAGCAAAACTTGGCCATTCATCTCTTTGTGTAGTCTAGTGGTCGCTGATTCTTCTATTGACATGCTTACCAATTGCTCAATACAGCACGGAGCTAAAGGACCGATTCCTCTGTCGTCTTTCCACTCATTCTCAATATTCTGCTAAGTATGCATTATCTCCAGTTACTGGTCATTTCTAAAGATTTTCAAGAAATTGTTAAGTACTAAAAACTCTCATTTCTAAGAAAATCCTGAATAACAAGAATTCTATGCATTGTTACAAATTGAATCTTATCTATATTGCACAAACTTTGCCTTTCATTGTCGGCCATGACATCTATATTGTTGATCCCTGCATAATATTGGTGCATTGCGTGTTGATACCATTGTTGATACCTATTGTTGCACAAACTCTTACTTGCATTATTGGCCATGAGATATATATTGTTGGTCCGTGCAGAGTGGGAATTGCGTGTTGACACTGTTGTTGATACCTATTGTTGCACAAACTTTTCCTTGCATTGTTGGTCATGAGATGTTTCTCATGAATATGCCTTGCCATAACCATGAATATCGATTTTTTAGCAAGATCACTGTTTACCTTCTTTTCGAAATCTGAGGTAAACAGTGATCTTGCTCATGGTTTGAAGGTCATGTATGCAAAATTTCATCAAGATCGGAATAAAACTGTAGATTTGTGTAAGAAACAAACAAATCCACAAACAGACAAACATCCTTCTTTATACAGGGTGTTTCAAAATTATGTACAATAAATTTAGTGACATATTCTTCAGGTCAAAAGAAGACGAAAATGTTCTATAGCACTTTGTCTGGAAACGATTTGTTTGCGAGTAATCCAATATCATACAGTAGGGAAGCACGGTAGTTAGCGGACGATATTTTAGCAGTTCCAGCGTTTCGACCCAACACTAGGTTGAGTGGTTTGTTCCATTTAAACCTATTTTAGGGTTGTTCCATTAGCTGTGTACGGTTGTTTCCATTACTGTAGTTTCACTACTGTACTTCCACTAGGAATATTAATTTCAGAACGTTTGCGTGCTTTGACATACGCATTACGATTTACGTAAAAAAAAGTCATGTACACGTATTCCAGTGCAGAATACACTGACATGCACCTAATGTATGGTCTTGCGGACGGAAATGCTGTGGAAGCAAGAAGACTCTACCAAGAACGCTTTCCGAATAGACGTTTGCCAAATAACCGAACATTTGTATCTGTCGACAGACATTTGAGGGAGCGTGGTTCCTTTGGCCGTCAAACAGGACAAGGACGGCCCCTGTAGCACATTCTCCGGATGAGGAGGATGTGATAATTGACGTCATACATGATGAACCACAGACAAGCACCCGTCGTATTTCTTCCATGGTACACATTCCGCACTCATCTGTTTGGCGCATTCTTCACCGTCAGCTTTTGCATCCATACCACCTGCAACTGGTTCAGGCACTGAACCCAACGGACTATCCACACCGACAACGATTTTGCCAATGGATACAACATTGTCATGCTGCAGACCCTAGTTGTCTCAGCCAGATACTTTTCACGGACGAAGCAACCTTCACCCGGACAAGAATCGTAAATTCACACAACCAACACCATTGGGCAGATGCTAACCCGCATGTTACCAGAGCTCGAGCGCATCAAGAGCGTTTCTCCGTGAACATTTGGTGTGGAATTGTCGGAAATAATTTAATTGGCCCTTATGTGTTGCCGCCACGATTGACTGGGCGAACGTATCTTTTGTTTCTGCAGAATGCATTGCCAGAATTACTGGAAGATGTTCCTCTTTTGATAAGATCTAACATGTGGTTCATGCATGAAGGCGCTCCAGCACATTTCAGCCATGTTGTGCGAGCACACCTTAATGCTGCATACACGAATCGGTGGATAGGTCGAGGTGGACCGGTAGCCTGGCCTGCAAGATCACCCGACCTTAATCCCTTTGACTTTTTTCTGTGGGGTCATGTGAAAACGATCGTCTACAGCACAGAAGTTCCTAACATTATGGTTCTGCGACAACGAATTGAAAATGCATGCCAAACCGTTCGTAATGCTGGCGACGAACTCTTCCATGACATCAGACGGTCGCTCCTGAAACGAGCCGAAGCGTGCGTGCGAGCTGGTGGCGGGCACTTTGAACAATTCCTGTAATTTGGAGCCACGGGTTTAGTTGGCTGTATCGCGTAAATAAATCGTTTCCAGACAAAGTGCTATAGAACATTTTCGTCTTCTTTTGACCTGAAGAATATGTCACTAAATTTACTGTACATAATTTTGAAACACCCTGTATATGGTGTTTTTGAATTGAGTACAGATTTTTTGGGAGATGATAGAAGAGGTCCTTAGAAGTATTTTATGTCACATGAACATGGGGTCCACGCAGCTCCGTTTACTTACAATACTGCATTGAACAATCAAATGACACTGGGACGTAGTGTGCGTTGATAGGCCTAGATTATTTTATTTTTAACAATTAACACAAGCAATCTACTGTATGACTTTTACAGTAATTTTTCGAAATGACTGATTTTCCTGAATTCGATTAGTTCATTTACATATGTACTAATCGTATTTTACAAAGTGGTTGGATACCATGGAATCTCTGAGACGAAGTTTGTCCTAAGATTTTTCAACAAACAAGCACGTGCACCTTGAAATTTGTTTGCAAACAATTACTTTAAAAGTTATTACAGTAGATTGCTTGTGTTAATTGTTAAAAATAAAATAATCTAGGCCTACCAACACACTGCGTCCCGGTGTCATTTGATTGTTCAATGCAGTATCTTAAGTAAACGGAGCTGCGGGGACCCCATGTTCATATGACAAAAAATACATCTAAGGACCTCTTCTATCATCTCCCAAAAAATCTGTACTCAATTCAAAAACACCCTGTATATATAGAAGATAAACCATTTTTCGAACATGGTTTGAATTTCAATTTAGTACCGATTAATTTCAATTTCGTTCCGATCATCTTTCAGCTTGAAATGACGTGTAATGAGGGAAAATAACGAAAAATTAATGATAGTCCAATTTGGATAAAAGATACGTGGTTGTTTTTACCCATGATGGTCTTTTTGGAGTTTCAATGCTAGGCATGTCATACGTGTTTTTGATTCATGCTTGTGGAAAACAATTCCTGATTCTTTTTCATTTCTCTTTGTACAGTTGTACGCAGAACAACTTTGAGGAATGGTTTTTGAATTAATTATTCTTCGAGCCCAAAATCGTCAATAACAAAGCAGCCAAACAGCTAACTACTCCACGGCTCACTCCTGCCCAGTATCATGGCTTCAATTTGCTTCACTTTAGTGGCGCTGTTACCATATGATTCGGAGTCTACGTTTAATATACATCATTGATCACAACAATGACTGACTATTGTCTTGCCCCGACAATTCTGGCTTTGGACAGAATGTTGTAAACTTCTTCGTTGGCCTCAGACAGACGCCACAGAGCCACATAACCTATCTTAAGATGGTGTTGCTCAGAGGAAGAGAATTATAGTAGTAGATTTATTTATTTATTTATTTATTTACAAATTTATTTACAAATAAATTAATAATAAATCGGAATGGTACAGGCCTACCACGAGATGATGTGGATTCAAAAATGAAAATTTTATTTTTCAATAAGAGGAAGCTGTTCATGCCGTATTTATTGTGGTTGGGGGCAAAGAAATGAATGCTCCGAACATTTCTTAATTTTTAAAAAAATAATTTATTTCTCTAAAAAGACTAAGCCCATTTCCGTAAAAAAAAAAATTGACGGAGGCTCTGATGACTGCCAAAGCCGCGGGTTTTTAAGGCGTAGAACTACTACTGTATGTTATTATTGGTTACCGTTAGTGTGTATTTTTTGGCGAAAAAAAGAACAAAATTAAAAAAAAAGTTACTATATTCAATTACATTACAATTTTGTGAAGAATGGGTCTGTGATATGAAAAGTAACAAACAGATGACAAAAGTATCGCAAAATTCACAAAGCAAAAATAAAATCCGAATTGCAAAGCAAATCGAAGTCTCCTTTTATACAGGATCTCCTTTTGATTATGATACAGAAGATGAATACTCACGACAATAATCTTGTGAAAGGGATACTGAAGAACTCAATGAATATGAACTGGCATACGAAGTATCGTAAACCGAGGCACGTTCTTGACATCAATTTTGAAGATATTAGCAACGTCTCTTTCCCAGACTACTGGAAGATGTGATAATCTTCTTTCTCCTTGTATTTTTTTTATTTCGTTTGTTTTTTGTTTCTGACAATCGTCAATCTTATTTTCTTTTTTGTATAATATGGAAGACCGCTTGGGTTGGTTAGGCTTCTTGACTACCTCAGTGTATTTCATTTGGAGTTTATTCTGGTTGGATGAGCTTTGTGAAAGCGCTGCTTTCGTCCCATCCTAACAAAAGACACAATTTAAGGTAAGCTCTAAGTATATTTTTTTTATTTAGTTCTGGTATTTGCCGTTTCAGAGGAGTTAGCTGCAGAAAATTGGTCACATAGGTAAGTATAAATTGTAGCGGATTGCCTGGTGACCCAACACAAATACCACAATATACACAGCATCACCAATAGCATCCGATAAACTAAGGCAAACGTCGTCTAATCCCCTACTTAATTAAATTAGACGACGTTTGCCTTAGTTTAAGGAATAGGAATACGCTATCATGGATTCGTCCCCCTAAGGTTGGCAGGTGTCGTTTAATTACCTAAGATCAATAACCAACAAGGGTGAATACAAAATAAAAAATTTAATAAATTTATTTAACGGTCTAAAACGGAATGGAATAGTCTTTTGTTCTGAATAGTCCTATCGGTATTAACAAGATTATATTGTCCGCAACTGTCAGTCCTCGTAACTTAACATACTTCGGGATCGTCACTCTCAGTCTCCAAAACAACCTTTTTTATAATTAATATTCAGGGGTCACACACAGTAGATGAGTCTACTGTGTGTTCACTTGTGCTCCGTCGTAGTTAGGATAGGAAGATTAGATTTCGATGAAACCTTAAACGTTGAAACTACGAGGGTTGTACCAAAAGTAAGGTTCCCATATTTTTTACAAGTAGAAAACATTGTTTATTGTTATTAATTTATACATCGTTGAAAAGCTTACACTGTTGTCTATTTTTCAACATAGTCTCCATTTTTTTCGAACACTTTTGAAGACGGTGCTCCAGATTTTGTATTCCTAAGTCGAAGAAGTCTCCCGCCAATCCGTTGAGGAAGCGTGTGCCGTGGGAACCTTCAGGAATGCGTTCAACAAGTTCACGGACAGTGACCCTCCGATCTTTCAGCAGCTCACTGTTGATCTTCTGGGCAATCGAATCCGAAACCGGCGGTCTTCCACTCCGTTCTTCATCGTAAACTTCCGTGCGACCCTCAGCAAAAGCCCTGCACCATTTTCGGATGTGCTGAACGGACATGCACTTTTCACCATAAACCTCAGTCAGTTGCCGATGAATCTCCACGGGCGGTAACTTCCTTGCGTGGAGAAACCAGATTACTGCTCGAACCTCGCACTTGGCGGGAGCGGCGATCAACACTTCCATCTCTGACGGCTGCCAAGCGAACACTGAGCGCCGTAGCGAATCGCTCGAGAGTGGGCTCGAGAGTGCGGGAACCACTGCGCACGGCACTGTTGTCGGATTTAGCCTAGCACCTTCCCTCGAGGCTGTAGCTCATTGGGAACCTTACTTTTGGTACAACCCTCGTATTTCTTTCGTATTAAACAGGTTTAAATATTAATCCGATATCCAAGATTCCAAATTCTCTGAGGCTGAACATTTCAAATCCACACCAAGGTCAATTCTAAAGGACCAATCGGAATAACTCGGGGGAAGAGGGGCTATACCATGCGCGTCAAACATTCATACAGGTATGGACGAGGTAAGGGAAATACGTTAGTAGGGTGAGGTGCCGCGGTTATTCCAAACGGAATTTTCGAGATGACCGTTTCCATCTTCGGAGGGGGTCGAAAACATCAATCCCCAGGTAAGTTATTATCTTTTCCTCTCTCTTTTAGATTAAGGTTTAGCCATAACACATGAAACATTAATGTCAGTCATTATTTTTATAGGTTGTCCTTCACTGAATGATAAGGTAATAAGTACGTCTCAATAAATTAATTTGAAACGGTACTCGACTCAAACAGGGAGGCCCACCAAGAATATAGTAAAGTTTTCTTTACCTGGATTCTTTGACTCGCTGTTTCTTTTTTTACTACGTCATCTTTCATTGTTTTTATATTAACGACGGACATCCTCTCACTGTAAGAACATTGATTGCACACATCATTGTAACATTTCTTAGTTTCTTTGTTAAGTCCCAATTCCTCAACAATAAGTATCGTTCATTTTAATTTTATCTCATAACAAAATATTTCAGACGTAAAACTGATTATTGTCACTAATTCAAGGTTACTGGTTCAAACA
>JAHWFO010008810.1:1049142-1061567 GCA_023313115.1 Rhysida immarginata
GGGGCGCTACAATATATATATATATATATATATGTACAGACGAACAGACGGAAAATATTCTTTTCAAATTTTCAACATATTTTTTTCTTTTCTATGCATGAATTTTTAAGTCGATATCAGCAAACAAAATGTGGAATTTCTAAAACGACCACATAGGTCTTCACTCTTAGTGAGTGGTAAGCCAATAATAATAAAAATAATAATAATAATAATAATAATAATAATAATAATAATAACAACATTTTATTTTTTCTAAATTTTTTTTACTAAAAACAATGATCAAAATTCTAAAGATTCCCCGAAGCTTAATTGGCTTGTATGGGGGGGGCCTAGAATTTTATTTTACGTTATTGCAACAATGATAAATAATTTTTCCATATTAAAATTGCTCTTTTGATCGTTCTAAAGGTAGTCAACGATTGTATCCATCTTGGCAGTCGACTAAATAAAGCTGGAATATAATATACTTTCTCTACACCCACATTGATTGAAGACTTTTGGTATACAGAATAGGTTTTGACGTCTTAAGTTATATGTCGGCTCTTTCTTATTTAGAAATTCAGTATTAAAGAAGTATTTCATTATAGTATTATATTCAAATAAGTCATCTAATTTAAGCAATTTGAGTCGTCTGTATATTTGATCAACGGATAAATATTTTAAAGTATTACCAATTTTAAACATTTGCATTATCCTATTTTGCATTACAAATTGGGTGCAAATTTGTAGATTTGTAATCCATATCGTAGATGGGATTCCACAAAAGTTCTATACATCAGCCGGCCAGGTGGCCGAGAGGGCTAGGGCGTAGGCTTTCATACTCTCGAGTCCGCCTGGTCGGAAGTTCGAATCCCGCCGTGGGCTTGGATGTTTGTATTTGTCCTGGGCTGCGTACTGATATAGCTTATGTAAAAGGCGCAAAATGACCTTAGTAGTCGACGCCAAAAATTTCTAATAAACCAACTAATCTATACATCATTATTCTTATTCATAATGGGCTAAACATTGCAATAAAGTATAATGTGACCATTGATTTCCGTAGGTCGCTTTTAGATTAAATATGTATGCTGCTCATGTCATTCTTGCGTCAAAAGTTATTCCCAGGTATTTAACTGTTTGTACTTCTTGTATCCTTGGGCATTTACATGTTTTATCTCTTTCATTCGTTTCTCCACACAAGAGATCATGTATAGCCACGTTTTTATAAATGCTGTGCACACATTCTTTATGTCGTATTTGGAATTCAGTTATATGTGTTTTTTATTATTTACGCTTAATATATTCTTTCGAGTCCAACCCACAATTTTATTTCAATTTTGTTGTGTTAATTCTAAAACCGAATCTTCATTTTTATGCATTGTGAACAATGCTACATCCTCTGCATATATGAATACTTGACTGCCTTTTATTTGTTCAGATAAATCGTTCATAAAAATATTAAAAATAATGGACTTAATACAGCCCCTTGTGGTAATCCATCATTCACCGAGACTACTCTGCTACTCACTTTACCTAAGCCCAGTAACTTTTGTGAAAGGCGACCTAACATTTCTTTTATAAGTTTACTTAAAGGCCCTCTAATTGCATAGTTATACAATTTTTTCACTAATAGTCGATGGTCCACAAGATCATAAGCCTTATTCAAGTCCATGAAGATTATTGTTGAAAATAGGCCAAGGTGGAATAAGTTTATCTTATCCGTTAAAATTAACAACAAACCTTCTGTTGATTTTCCTTTTCTGAAGCCATATAGTTCATCGTTAAACACTATATTTTTCACAAAAAACTTTCCATTTTGTTTTTAATCCACAATTCAAAATTTTTTAGCAGAATACTAGAGACTGCAATTGGTTGGTAATTACTCACGTCACACAAATTGCCTTTTTTGAATATTGATCTTATTTTAACCATTTTTAGTTTTTCGGGAATTTTACTTGTAGTTATTATACAGTTATAAAAACAAGTTAGCGGTTCTATCAAAGTATCTATATTGCTTTTTATATCCACAGATCTAATACCGTCATTTCCGGCACTGACATTGGTTTTTAACTTACAAACGATTTCGTTTATTTCTTTTTTTTCCACAACTGGAACAAGTATTGAAATCTCAATATATTTACCTTGCCATTCATATTCAGGTTCTTGACTTTGATTTCTTAATTTCTGGACTTCCGTTGAGAAAAAGGTATTAAATTGGGAAACATTAGTTGCAATGAATTGCTCAATTTTTTCATCGGGGATAAGATAATAATAATAATAATAATAATAATAATAATAATAATAATAATAATATTGTATATCAGGTGGTCCTTAGACGCATCTGATCCCAACAGACCGACGTCCAAAGCGGGAAAGAATAAATAAAAAGAAGACAATTAAAAATATTTAACTAAAGAGACGAATAGTCTTATCATTAAAAATATCTGTCATAGAAAAATTCTTATTTAAAATATCTATTAGTTTAAAGGATTCAATTCGGTTTATTTCACCTAACAGCCTAAAGGCCAGAGACAGATATTAATAATAATAATAATAATAATAATAATAATAATAATAATTATAATAATAACAATAATATATAAATCGATCAATCGATCAATTTATTTCAATCGGTATGTACTTGATGCATTGCTCAACAGGTATAACCCCAAAACGAGCAAATATTACAGATAAAAAAAAACACAATAATACAGTTGAACAATTAATTCCTATTAACAATTGAGTTGATAATAAAAATTTTTAAAAATTTAAAATTACAATCGCTGAGGTCGATATCATTAAAATTATTATTAAAAAGTGATTGGGATCTGTTAAAAAATGCGCATCTGAGATGAATGAAAATAATAATATAATGATAATAATAATATACAAACAAAAAAAATGAATACTGCATAACATACTGATTCATCAAATTAGAATAAAATAAATTCAAAGGTTTGTTGTATAAAATAATATTATTATTAATAAAAATAAAATTAAAAACAAATAAAAATCATCTTCAGGAATTAAACCAATACAGTTATCTAATTTTAAGGACTCAATAATTACCAGAATTTAAACAACCAAATTAATTTTTAGAAATTAAATTATAGAAAATGTAATAGAAAGATTTGAATCTGCTCATTTGAATCCTCATGTTCTTCATGAAGTTTAAAATGTCGAGCCACTATAATTATGATAGTAATTAATAACGCTTGCTTAACAGTTATTTATGCAGTTGTGACTTGATTATTGCAGTGAAGCCTATGCATTCCCACCCGTTACACTTAATGAAAATATATACCTTTCAGGTCAATAAAAATATTTTGAAACTCTTTCTTAAATGTTAGGATATATTTCTGAACTTATATTTAAATCTTTACATAGTTTTTCTATCGACCGTTTCCCTCTACAGAAACGGATATGTATTGAAGAGGGAGCTCGGATACGTATTGAGAGAGAGCAAATTTCTTCACCAGGAATTCTCACGCTCCTTGTATCGTTTCCTGTGTGCCATTTTTCTTAAAGCTTCTTGTTCGCTTTCTCCTCTGTTGGCGGCACCATCTGCCTCTCTCACTTTTCCTCTCCATGCTCCCCCCTCCCACCCCCAGCTAATGAACTGATCCGTTCCGATCCGTTTGGTGGCAGCCCTCCCGGCATCCGCTGTTCTATCACTGCTTTACCTCGCCTCTCTGTGCCTGTAATCTGGAAGAGGATAGTATATCGACGAACGGCAGGAGAGCCGTGCACAATTACAGTGACCATCTCGACAATTTCATCGCGGGTCCGCCGGGGTTGCGAATTGGCGGCAGAGGACTCATTGACGGCGTTGATCACCATCATCATCACAAACGAAGGATTCAGATGAGGTAAGAGATGTAAGAGTGGCAGATGGATTGAGAATGCACGAGACAAGAGACAGGAAGCACGCGCCGATGAAATCAAAACAAACCCCGCAGGCATGGCAATGTCCTCTCTCCCTCTCTCCTTCTGTCTCTCACCAAATTTGCTCATTTCGTTGTCATCTGAAGCACACTTTTTTCAAATACTGAACTCGCAGCTTGTTTTAATCCCAAAAGTGTTTCTTCAAATGTAAACATTTAGGTAGCACTCATTTTTACGGGAGATGTGAAGATACATTTTAAAAATTATAATTAATATTTCACGATTTGATCTTTAAATTAAGAGCCATTTTTATGAGTAAAAATGTTTGTATTATACTGTAGCAATCTAATTTCCAACTTTTGCGCTCTTTCTTAACCAATTTTGTTTTGTTGTTGAAGAGCGTGGTTGCTATAACAACCGCATGAAAGATGAAAGGCTGGCTGTGAATGACAAGACCTGAAACAGTCTTCCCTTCATTGCCTTCGACGTTCTTCCAAGACGGAGGAGTCTTCCACCGCCGTCAATTCCGTTCCCTCTCTTCCTCTTCTCTCTCTCTCTCTCTCTCTCTCTCGCTCGCTTCTTCCTTATTTTAAGCCTTCAAGATCGATGTTGTCATGAATTTTTTTACCCCATTCCCGTTCCGAGGTGTGAATGTTGAACTGGAATATTAGTTGTTACGCATAACTATCAATCACGTTAAGTTAGTACATAAATGTATGTAAATTAAAGTTTTAATATGGTTTGTGAAAGCAATAACTAAATTTCTTACTCTAATTTTTATAATTTTCTTCTTATTCATGTTGTTAACAATATTCGTTAAAATCTTTCTCTTCCCTTTTCACCTTACCGTTAAGTTTTCAATAAAAAGTTTCATCTTTGACATTGGTCTAGGTTTTTTACGCGTTTTCAATGGTTTTTCCCCCTCTTAAATCTTCCAATTGAATGTCCGAAGTGAACTACGAATTGCCCTTGAGTTTTTCAGTCTGGCACATGAAAAGCCAGTGAACCACCTGTGGAAGAGGGGTGTGTGGCAGACACTCATTACCTGTTTCCTACTGTTATTGACTAGTTTTCTCCCCTCAACTTTATCATTTACAGAGCTAGAGAATAAAGAAAGTTTGTAGGCAGGCTTCCCTTTACATATTTAGATATGCATTTTATAATTTAAACATTTGAGGTTTGGCGTGTAAAAATCCTCATAAGACCACTTAATACTTACTCCTTATATTAATATCTTACAATTTCCACTTTATCCTTATTAAATACAGAGAAAATGATATTAATGATATTAATCCCCACGTTTTATTTAATAGAAAAGAAATAATGGATGGGAGGCTTAATTTTCCCTAAAAATTCATAATCCGAATATATAATGATTCTTAATTTAATATTTATCTTAATTCGTTATGATAAATTACTTCATGAATTCTTGTAATGTTTTATTGAGAAACTTCATTTTAGTAAAACGCCAAAACCGGAACGGGATTTGTCCGATGGGCGATTTAAAACATTGAGACGAAGCGACTTATATAAAAAGAAATTAGAAATTGTACCGTGATCTTTTAAACGAAAGACATTTGCTGACCAGAAAGGGAGTTTTGTATGTATCAATGTATCAATGTATGACTTGGGAAAAAAACATAAAAAATTTTATAAATAGTTATAATAGTTTTTTTTTATGCTTATGTCACTTTAAACAGAACATCAAATACGACGGACATTACAAATATTATTTAATTAGTTTTAAACTGGAATTTCTTACTGCTTACTCATAACTATTTTATATATAAACTAGCAGAGGTACCCGGCGTTGCCTGGTATAATTACACTTGTAGGTAAACAGAACAATCTCAAAAAATAAAATTATAACTCCCAATCCATTAAATAATAACTCAATCAATACAACACAGAGCAAACGGACTATCCATTCTACGAAAAATACGAAAAACAGGAATTCTAGGTGATATAACGGGACTTTATCTAAACTCTTCTTGACTTGCCTCACCACTGCGGAGCATCACCAGATACTTTAAACTCAAGTTTTTCTTGCCCTTGACGTAGAAGCTCTTATACCCTCTTGGTCTGTTCGAAACTCCCGTTGTTCAAATGCCCGTATAGCTTTTTCTGTTTTTGTTGCAGAGTTTCTCTGACCAATATTCGTTCTTTCTCTTTCCTTTCCAGACACATAAACTTTTACCAGTCGTCTGGATGTTTGATAGGGAGCTCAAGGGAAACACGGGTGACTCCTTTGCTTCATCAATAGACGCTGCGTTATTAATGTTCTGACGCTCATTATTAATAATTCTTGGAAACGAACGTTCAACCATCGCATTAGCAGCATCTCAGTTACCAAAATATACACATTCCCACAGAATATCGTCAAAATGTATTTTTAGGAAATGTTTGGATCTGATGTGCTAGAAATAACCTAGGTGATAACCCCAGCCTGGCTCGGACTTTTTTGTTTTGAATTAATTTTGCAATACCTTAAAACTGAACACATGAAAAAGCTTAGAATTAATAAGTAAAAATTCTTAATGAAAATTCGAAAAAAATTATTTTAAAGGCTCATAATGGATGGCCCTCTCCAAAGATGCCATTGCTAGTCTAAATAATTTCTTACTCACGTAATCTTACTTTAGATGTACACATGAAGTTGTTGCAATTCCACTCTTCTTTCAATGTCTTGAAGCAAAACTTGGCATTCATCACTTTGTGTAGTCTAGCAGTCGACGATTCTTCTATTTACTTGTTTCCCATTTGCTCAATTCAGCACGGAGCTGAAGGAGGGCTTCTTCTGTCGTCTTTCCACTGTTTCTCAATAGTCTGCTAACTCTCCATTATCTCCAGTTACAGATCATTTTTAAAGATTTTCAAGAAATTGTTAAGTACTAAAAACTCTTTTCTAAGAAAAGCCTGAATAACAGGAACTTTATGCATTGTTACAAATTCAACCTTAAACAAACTTTGCCATTCATTGTTGGTCATGTGATATATATTGTTGATCCCTGCATATTGTTGGTGCATTGCGTGTTGATACGATTGTTGATACCTATTGTTCCACAAACTTTGTCTTGCATTGTTGGTCATGAAATATATATTATTGGATCCATGCAGAGTGTTTGCGAATTGCGTGATGATACCATTGTTGATACCTATTGTTGCACAAACTTTGCCTTGCATTGTTAGTCATGATATATTTCTCATTAAAATGCCTGGCCATAATCAAGTATGCAAAATTTCATCAAGATCGGAATAAAACTGTAGATTTGTATAAGAAACAAACAAACCCACAAACAAACATCTTTCTTTATATATATAGAACTAGAAGAGGTACCCGGCGTTGCCCGGGATAATTACACTTGCACAAACTTTTCCTTTCATTGTTAGTCATGAGATATATATTGTTGGTTCATGCAGTGTGTTTGTGAATTGCGTGCTGATACCATTGTTGATACCTATTGTTGTACCAACTTTGCCTTGCATTGTTGGTCATGAGATATTTCTCATTAATATGCCTTGCCATAACCATGAATATCGATTTTTTATCGATATTTATTATTTTTCCGAAATCTGAGGTAGACAGTGACCTTCCTCATGCTTTAAAGGTCATGTATGCGAAATTTTATCAAGATCGGAATAAAACTGTAGATTTGTATAAAAAACGTACACATAGACCCACAGACCCACAGACGCACAGACCCACAAACACCCTTCTTTATATATATAGAAGACTATCAGAGGACCCGGCGTTGCCCGGGATAATTACGCTTGTAGGTAAACAGAACAACCTCAAAAAGCTAAATTAAACTTCTCCAAATTGGTTAAATAATAACTCAATCACTACAATATAGAGCGAAGAGACTATCCATTCTAAGAAAAACCCGAAAGACAGGAATTTACCTCTTCACTGAAAAAATCCATTTTAGGTGATATACCGGGACTTTAATTACCAAAAAAAAATTTTTTTAAAGGATCACAATCAATGGCCCTTTCCAATGATACCGCTGCTAATCTAAATAATTTTTTACTCACATAATCTTACTTTAGATGTACACTTGATGTTGTTGCAATCTACTTTCTTCTTTCGATGTCTTGAAGCAAAAATTGGCCATTCATCACTTTGCGTAGTCTAGCGGCCGCCGATTCTTCAATTTACTTGCTTACCATTTGCTCAATACAGCACGGAGCTAAAGGAGTGCTTCATCTATCGTCTTTTATTCTTTCTCAATAGTCTGCTAACTCATTATCTCCAGTTACTGATCATTTTTAAAGATTTTCAAGAAACTGTTAAGTACTAAGAATTCTCTTTTCTAAGAAAAGCCTGAATAACAGAAATTCTATGCATTGAATTCTATATTGCACAAACTTTGCCTTGCATTGTTGGTCATGAGACATATATTGTTGATCCTTGCATAGTATTGGTGCATTGCGTGTTGATACCATTGTTAATATCTATTGTTGCACAAACTTTTATTTGCATTGTTGGTCATGAGATATATATTCTTGGTCCGTGCAGAGTGTTCGTGAATTGCATGTTGATACCATTGTTGTTACTTAATGTTGCAAAAACTTTGTCTTGCATTGTTGGTCATGAAATATTTCTCATAATATGTCCTGCCATAACCATGAATATCGATTTTTTTATCAATAATTATTATTTTTTCGAAATCTGAGGTAGACAGTGACCTTCCTCATGCTTTGAAGGTCATGTATGCGAAATTTTATCAAGATCGGAATAAAGCTGTAGATTTGTATAAAAAACAAACAAACAAACAAACATCCTTCTTTTTATATATAGAAAGAAGATAGATAGATTACGAAATAATATAGAATTGCTATATTAAATTTAATTGAAAATGAATTAGCTATAAGGTTCACTCGAATGCCCGATATACAGGGTGTATCAGTTTCGGTGGTCAAAAAATACCTACTTTGTTCTCCGCAAAATTCTAATCATAATTTTCCGTATCCATTTTTCAAAATTCTCAAAAATGTGCTTGAAATCGTTATTCAAAGTTTGGCTATTATGACGTAATTCTAAGCGTTCTGACGTAATTCATCCATGCTGTAATGAAATAATTTTTTCCTGGCTCCCTCCCTGCTGAAGGCAAGTTCATTCATAAAAGGGTAGGAGACAGAGTCAATAGACTCGCTTAGTTCGAAAATAAACAAGAATTGCTCTACTTTAATGAGCTCTAAATGTACTGATATTTTAAATTAGCGAAAATTTATATCGAAAAATCATCATAGCTGCTAAACTGACTCAATGCTGATAGGAAATATCGTAAATAATCAAGAATAATTAGGACTCTTCATTACGGCATGGATGAATTACATCAGAAGGCTTAGAATTACGTCATAATAGCCAAATTTTGGATAACGATTTCAAGCATTTTTTTTGAGAATTTTGAAAAATGGATAAGGAAAATTATGCTTAGAATTTTGCGGAGAACAACGCTAGTACTTTATGACCATCGAACCTGATACACCCTGTATAGAAAGGGAATATTGCTGCTTATTTCTTTTGTTACGGCTTACAAATGCACTGTAGTGTTTACAATAGAAACGTCCGGGAATGATCCCGGATACCTGTAATGAATAAAGATTCTGGTTATACGAGGGTTGTTCAAGAATTTATGCCTCCTGGTTCGTAATTTTTTTATTTGTTAACCTACTTTCAAAACTCTTTTTTGTATCTGATACTTATATTTGTCTTCTATGTAATGCACCATTCACTTTTAGACAGTGTTCCCATCCCTTTCCACGCATTGCGCCAACGCGTGACTAGTCGGGTGAACCCATCGTAAGGAATTCCGGAGTGTTGTTGACACCAGGATTGAATGGCATCTGTCACCTCTTCGTCGGAACGCAATTTATGTCTCTTAAGGTGCTCTTAATTCTTTGGGAAATCGTGAAAATTGCAAGTTGCAAAGTCTTTCATCTTTGAACTGTAGGCGTTGCAACGCCTATTGTGTGTGATGATCGTGTGCGGGCGGGTGTTATCGTGCTGCAGAAGAGGGTCCAAATAAGAGTAGTTATTTGTAGCCTCAGGGCCGTAGCCAGGACGTTATCTTCAAGGGGTCGACTTTAAAAAATTCTGCCCTTTTTTTCAAAAATTCCACTGAGTCGGACCTTTTTCCATAATGGGTTGGTCGTCGACCCCCCTCGACCCCCCCTGGCTACGGGCCTGAGACTCGTTATTTATAAGAATAGTTATTATACAAATATAACAAAGAATTATTTCAATTAAGATTATTCCCATGATTCCCAACGGCGAATTGTCACTATAGTATTTTTCATAAAAGAAGACCAACGAAACGAACCAGTCAGAATTGGCTGCTTATCGCTTAGTTATTCCGTTCATTGCTCCACGCTCTCGTGATTCAGAGCTACACACATTTCACATAGAGTAGATTAAATATTTGTAAACTGTTTCTAATCTGTTTACTTAAAAATATCACGATGTGGAAGTTTACAAACAATTACAATTAGTATTAAAACATTAAGAATTAGCTCTCTCTAACGTCAGGAGAAAGTAATGAATCAATAGTACTTGCATCTGATTGGTTTCCACACGGACCCGAACAGAGATCAACGGTCTTCTTTTGTGAAAAATACTATAAAGCCGGAATTCTCCTGAATCTACCTTTGGAAAGTGGGTAAATCCAAAATCTTCCGCACTGGCGAAACCTGGCGGCGGAAAAATTAAACACGCTGCATTTGGCACAATGCGGTAAGTGCAAATTTTAATGAAGCATATATTAGGTAACCACAAAAGTATTTGCCGTTTTTATGTTGCCATAAAAGGAAGTGATAGAAGATATGCAAATGAGTTACAGTGTGGTCAAAATCTGTCAGGGGGAGAGCAGGAAGGTTAGCCTATATAAATACAGGGCTGTTGGGCATTCACATCAATCGAATCTCGTGCTAAAGTGAAGACAAATGGAGGTATCGAAGGAGATGGTTAGGTGTTGTTTGCTTTACGACTTCAAGGTGGGCTTTCAGCATCAGCATCAAGTCGCCGAGTGTGCCTTGCTTTTGGAGATGATACTGTGAATGAAGGCATTGGTTCCAGAAATTCAGGTCGGGAAAATTTGGCAAATGATGAATCTCGTAGTCTTGTGTGTCTGGTGGACTAGACGCCAAATGTTTCACTACGAGCTGCTATCAACTGGCCAAATCATTACTGGGGACCTGTACTCCCAGCAGTTGAAACGTGCGCAACAGGCATTGCAGCAAGAGCCAGCATTGGTGAATCGCAAAGGGGTACTTTTCCTTCATGACAATGCCTAGCCACATGTGGCGCGGTAGCCAGGGAAGCCATAGAGCGGCTTGGCTGGGAATCTTTGTGTCATCCACCGTACCCACCAGATCTTGCTCCAAAGGATTATCATCTTTTCCATTCTCTGGGCAACCATCTTCGTGGAAAATCCTACACAAATGATACAGACCTGCGAAAGACACTCACGGATTTCTTTGAGTTTGAGACCGGCAAGTTTTACAGCCAGGGGATTGATCAACTGGACACACATTGGAAGAAGGTGCTAGATGCCAATGGGGATTGCTATGAAGACTAGCGATACGCTACTTTTTGTGTACATCATTTTGTTTTCCGGAATTACAAACAGCAGGAACTTTAGTGGTTACCTAGTATAAAGACACATCAGATTCCAGCGATTTACAAATCATCTAACTGAGGAGGGAATACGGTGGCGCAGAACATTCTTGACAAGGTTCCTCTCAGAGATTCGGCTTCATTCTCTTTTCAGTCCGTCTTAATGAAACCTTTTAGGGTTACTGCAAAAAATCAGAAATATAATGTTAATGGGACATTCCAATAAGCAATTACCACTTATTATCATCATCAAAGTGTTCAATACCGAGAAATAATGCAACCGAGAAACAGTATGCAATGATTCGGTTCACGTACCTTTTGTCACCTTCCTATTCACCTCATCAACAAGGAAATCCTGGCCACGAACAGGCACAGCAACAGAACCGCAGGCTTTGTTGTCGCTCCGTGCGAATAGAAAAATACAAAAATATTCATCTAGCTTAATATCTCCCACAACATGTTCTTTTTCTCACTAATCTCTCTTCTATCACTCATTTCCGCCATTAACTCCTGTTTCTCTAATTTGAACCTGTACTCTTAGAGTGATACTCTCGTTATGTCTATTTCTGATCACTTCACATTATTAACTATTTTTAACACTTATATCTCACCAGTTTCTATTCTTAAATCATTTCAATCTCGTATCATTTCCTCGAATTGCTGTTCTGAATTCTTTTTTGCTGGCAACTGATTGGACTACCTTGGTTTTATACATGGTGTAAATGGATGACGTTTCACAAATTTAAGGATATGTAGAGGATGATGTGGTGAACATTTTTTATTAATAAACCCATAGTCCCAAACGAAAAGCGACGGAGCCACAGCATGTTTGATGATCTGTTTTGCGTCAAGCCGTGGAATGGCTGTCTGAATTACTGTGTTTTCACTGCATTGGAATTTCGAGCGTGAAACCTAACGCGAGAACGTATTTCCAATGGAACCG
>JAHWFO010008810.1:1061967-1119111 GCA_023313115.1 Rhysida immarginata
CCTGACCAATCATACAACGGTCGCTGGACGGTTCCATTGGAAATACGGTTTCACGCTCGAAATTCCAATGCAGTGACAACACAGTAATTCAGACAGCCATTCCACGGCTTGACGCAGAACAGAGCATCAAACATGCTGTGGCTCCGTCGCTTTTCGTTTGGGTCTGTGGGTTTATCAATAAAAAATGTTCACCACATCATCCTCTACATATCCTTAAATTTGTGAAACGTCGTCCATTGTGAAAACCCTGTACAGCGCTGATCTCATTCAATTATTTTCTATCTTTCTGAGTCATTTAAATTTTGGTTATGATCGCTATTGTCCGTCAGTATCAGCTAGGGATTCAGGAATCTCCAATAATTCGTATAATTCTATTCGTAACCCCTGGATAACGCCATCAATCCTAAGGCTCACAAAAAAAGAATCTATTATATTTAAAATTATTTGAATATGGTTAAATTAAAATATTTCAGTTCTCTTTTTCAGCGCCTACAGTCTAGCAAAAACAAATAGCATCTGTTAAAGAAATTATCTCGTGGTTTTGCTCCTTCATATTCGCCGTTTACTCAATCTGATTATGTCACTCCAATAACTCTGGTAGATTTTTGGTCTACGCTTTTACCTACCTCTCAATTCGCCGTGTTCCATTCCGGAATTAATTGCTCCTACAATCCTATGCAACTCTCACCTAGCTTTTTTGCTATCTCGCTGACAACTGACGAAATCTGCGACACGATCTCTAAATTAGCAAGCGGTACCATTTCTGTTCCCCTAGGTCTCCGTGCTGATGTTTTCATTGCCATAAAATCTTCTATAGCTCTTCCTGTATCAATAATTTTGAACTGCTATTTGACCACTGGTATTTATTCCACTCTTCTCAAACAAGCCAAAGTTACTCCTATTTTAAAAAGGGAGACCCTAAATTATTTACTAATTATTGTCCTATTTCAGTTCTCCCTTTTTTCGCTAAACTGTTTGAAAAGCTTTTCTTTAAACATTTATTTAAATTTATCCACTCATCATCTTATTACACTAATCAGCACGGATTTACTCCGAACAAATCTGTCGATACCGCATGCCATGAGCTTACAGAATTTGTTTCGTCAGAAATGGGTTCTGGTAAATTTGTTGCAGAAATTTTTGTAGATTTCTCAAAAGCATTCGATTATCACCTATTTTTAGTGAAGTTACCTGCTGTTTTTAACTTTCGTGGTCCGCCCTTAGCGGGCTCGGTGATTTTGTCCGTAATAGGCAGTAGTTATAGTTCATACAGGGTTTACTTTTTCTACTATAATCTGGGTGTCTCACAGTGATCTATACTATCACCTCTGCCCAACAATAAATATCTTTTACCGCTCTTTAATCTATTTATTAATGACCTTCCCTTACTTGTTCTCCATTAACGAAACACTTGATAAATTAAAGGATTGGAGTAATTCGAACTCTTTAGAATTAAACATCGAAAAAACTAAGATTATGCTTTTTCATCAACGAAATAATCGAGGCATATTTAATTTTTTACCTGTTTATTACGATAATCATCTTGTAGCAAGCACAACCTCATTCAAATACTTAGGTCTTATTCTATCCTACGATATTTTCTGGGATCTACATACTCTTTTAGCTAAACTTAATACGAAACAAGGACTGATTTCTAGATTGATCTCTCTACCCCGTAATATTCTTATGTTACTTACACTACCCTATTGTAACGTCTCGATCGATCTGCTCCAGAACGTTACTGTTCTTCCAAAAACTGCCCTTGTTGAATCGTCTTGCTTAAATTAAGATTGGAGAGAGCCTCCTCCCCTTAACAAAGCCGCCTTTTTAATGGACATTTACTGCGGTGAAGCTAAGCCCCCAACAATGTAGCGACGGCAGAAGTGGAAACAATGGAGCATTATAATCCATGGGAAGAATTTTGTTACCCCGGCGACGCAAAAAAAAATAATCAAAAAAGGGAAATGAGTTGTATTTTAATATCCATGGAGAAGCAAGATATAGGAAAGAAATTTAATATACCCTCGTCGATCGCTGCGAAATTTCGCCAACTGGTGTCAGAAAATAGTAACATCGTTAGGTAAACACACGGTGCCAAATTAATCTTACACAGTGGGTACACATTGGACATTTTAAAGAACACCTGCTTTCTTCAAGAAAATGAGTATGCCATCGGCGTGAATTTTCAATCGATTGTTGATTGGAAACGACTGTTTAGAAAAAAATTAACCAGAAAAGGAAGACATAATTTTTATTGCCTTAGAAACCTCTCAGTAGACTTATTTGTTAATGGTGGTTTTTATACATAGGAGGAAATATTGTAGGCTTGTATTCGGGATATTTGGTGGTAAAAAGATTATCATTTACAAAATGTCCAGAACAAATTTTAGAGTTCTTAGTTGGATTCCACATAGTTCCATTTTTTCTACCCAAAAATATACAACAATTATTATTTCTTTTAATTTCTCTCATTATTAAATGAATTAAATTATTAAATTATTATCATTCATTATTATGCACGGGCAGTGATGGTTTAACCTCCGGCCACGTCCGAGACAAATTTGCTCAGGCACTATTTTGTTGTATTTAGAAGTAAATATAAAAAAAAACTTAAATAATTTCATCGCAGGGCCCTCTTAGAAAACAACTGTCATACAGGTAGTAGGTCCGTCGGCAGTATGTCTGTTACGTGCCAATCTCGTGCGTACCTTAAGGTATCGCCGGACATAGGAGGACGTTACACTATCAAAAGTCATGAGACAACCATGATTTGAATGAAAATGAGACATTCCTTTGCAATTTCACTCTTGGCATTCTTCCCAGCACTACATAACAGAGTATGCTATTATGAGATGATGCTTGGGTGAATGTTGTAAGAATGTTTCAAAGAAAAGAGCTTTCAGACTTCCAACGAGGTACAATTGTTGTGTGACATCTCGCAGGCAAAACTGTTAGAGAGACGTCAACCCTCCTAAACATCCCGAAATCGACCGTTCACAACGTCATCCGGGCATGGAAAGAGAAAGGCACCACAAGTGTTCCGCCTAGGACTGGAAGACCCGAGATCATGTTGGCCAGAGACCAAAGGGCTCTTCGTAAAGTGGTCACTGCAAACCGTCACACATCGCTTGATGGACTGACAAGATCGTTCATAGAGTCGACGGGAACAACTGTGAGCACTCTGACTGTTCGCAGGGAACTGCATGCAGTGGGTTTTTTTATGCAGAGTGGCAGCCCGCAAACCTCATATCAGCACCAGCAACGCAGCGATATTGCAATGGTGCAAAGAGCGACGACATTGGACTCTGGATCAATGGCGAATGGTTGAATGGAGTGATGAGTCCCGCTACACCATTTGGCAATCGGATGGACGAGTTTGGGTATGGCGAACGAACGGCGAACGTTATCTGCCAAGCTGTGTTGTGCCTACGGTGAAGTTCGGCGGAGGGTCGGTGATGGTGTGGTGGTGCATTTCATGGTATGGGTTGGCTGCAATCGTTTCTGTGAACGGACATCTAAAGGCAGAGCGTTACCAAGACATTCTGGACAACGCAGCACTCCCATCTCCCTTGCAGCACTTTGGCAATGGCCCTTTTCTGTTTCAGCACGATAACACACCTTGCCATAAAGCAAGGGCTGTAGGTACATGGTTTTATGAAAAGGGGGTTCGAGAACTTGACTGGCCTGCCCAGAGCCCCGATCTGAACCCCATCAAACATCTGTGGGACGTGTTGGAACGTCGATTGCGCGCTTGTGAGGAATGCCCGAAATCCGTGACCGAACTGTCCTAAACACTTATGGCAGAATGGCGAAAATTACCTGTCGAAACGTATCAAAAACTTCTGGACAGTATGCCCCAGAGAGTAGAACCTGTGATAGCAACAAAAGGTGGACTAACAAGATACTAAAATTATGTATATTTTTGAGTGTTACTATTAAAGTGATGATATCCCATGACTTTTGATAGGGTAGTGTAACTATTCATGGATTAATTCTTCTCTTTGTTTTGGTGTAATATTTTGGAGCTCTACTAACTCGTGTAATTTAACTGGGAATCTTAAACTTCAAAAATGGTTTCTTCGCTCTGTTCTTAACATTTGTAAACGGTCTGCAGTTATCCATTGTTTTGTCCCTATGCGAATTTTGACTCTCTTTATATTTCTTACAACTTTGCTGTTTTGTCTATAAAATTTTTAACTCTTTACTTATGGTATCCACCCCTATAGTTATGTCTTCTAATTGCGACAGACAAAATTATTTTGCCAAAATTGCTCCTGATATCTATTTACCTGTGTCACGTTGCAACTATCGAAATAAATGTGTATCTTTTGCAGGTATTTATTGTTGGGCACAGGTGCCGTCAGTAATTCGCACTCTGTCCCCAGATTTATCGTAAATCCGTAAAACACTTGTCTTAACTAATCTATTATGTTAATTTTTATTATTCAGCTTATGATACATAACTGTCGTGTACGTTTAATCTAGTTAGTAATTTTTTTACTGAGTCATTAGCTATTTACTATGTCATACACAGTTGCTTATATTTGATATATGATTACACTACCCAACAAAATATTTTTTTCCATGCCTCTGAAACAAATGTGGATGTTTTTGATGTAAAGTGATGCACTGATTCCTAAAATGCCCACATTATTTTCCTGTCACGTCTAGATGTAAAGATATAATGGAATGTTTATATTACATAACACTAATCTTACTGTACAGGGTGTCCAAAAAGAATCCCTATTTTTAATGGTATATTCAGATTGTACACAATATACGAGAAATGATTTATTCTTGGTGTTTTCTCAATTAATCCAACCGTTTAAGAGATAGAGGCATGAAAGTATGGAACTTTTAAAGTTTTGAACCTAATTTTATCGATGAAGACAAAGAGATGGAGAGCGGGTCTTGCAGACATTCCTATTCTACTTTTTGATGGTCTTTAAAAATCCGAAGTCAGAATTTTAAAAAATCCAATATTTTTCAATACACGCTCAAAGATTCTGCCTCCTTAGACTGCTGCACCCAAGACTTTGAATTTTTGAAATTGTGACTTCGGATTCTTAAATACCTTCAAAATGTAGAATAGGAATGTCTGCAAGAACCACTCCCTATCTCTTGTTCTCATAGATAAAATTGGGTTCAAAACTTTGAAAGTTCCACACTTTCAGGCTTCTATCTTCTAATAACAAGGAATTGTGATGTGATAGGATGTTTAAATTATCAAATTCGTTTTTTACGATTTCAGAAAAACCCTTGAACAACCCGGAGGTAAAAATCGAGCTAGGTATTGTTATCAACAGCGTTAGTTACGTTGTTACTTGTTTACTTTTTTGTTTGTCTTTGAATTTATTGTTTCGACTCATTATTTCTTGGATTTCTTATTCTAATTTTTAATTTATAATTTAGTGTTACATCCCTTGAGTCTGTGACTCCCGGCCTATCTTGATTTGTTTTTGATTTTTTTATGTTTGACCGTTTCGTTTTTTTGCTTTTTCACTAACATTTCTGTAATGTTTGAGTTTGATTCATTTGTCGCCCCCAGGGCCTTACTTGTCGGTCTTTGATTATACTGGTCATGATGGACGTTTTCTGTATTTTTTCTTAACCAATTTATAAAAAATAAATAAAATAAATAAAAATAAATAAATAAATAAATAAATAATACAGAGAATTAGGGTATTTTAAATCACTAGTTACGGGTCATGAGGTTCCTTCCATCAAACAATCCATATGACAGCCCTAATGACCACCTCAGTACCTCTCACAAGCAAACCAATATTCCGCAAAGACAATTTAACAAATGTGTGCTATTATTCCTGCCTTCCTCTCCAAATTTCGTGTCAGAATGTTTACATTTATTCTTAACAATGATCTCTAGCCCATGCTTTAAAAAAGCTTGTTCTCTCAAGAAGCCCAACAGGAGTCCCATCATGTCTTACACATGCTGAATTAACGATACATCTGGAGATCCTCCTGGCCAGGGATGTCGCGCCACATGCTGTAAGGCGTGCAAGCTAATACGGGCGGTGTATGGACGGGCGTTATTCTGCTGAAAAAACAATCGCGATTCCTATACCAATCGCGGTAATGGTTTTCTTGAGGTTTGCAATGTGAATATCTCTATGACAGTTCTGCATAGACGTAAAGAATATCTTGTCTTTAATAACATGGAAGGAGCTGCCAGTATCTGTTGCAAGAAGGGCAGGAGAGCAGGTACAACAATCTGATAGACGTACCGAATGCTGTTCAATGTTCCATCCACAAACACTAAGGGTGTTGCGAGTTGCAACTGATCGCACCCACAAAATTATGCCAGGTATTGGACCCATGTGCCATAGACGGATGCATTCTAGAAGACGGCGCTCTGTTGCTCTTCGCTGCACATGTACACGTCCATCACTGTTGTACAGACAGAATCTGCTCTAATCAATAAACTTTCATTCGTCTCTCCAGTCGGCTTATTAGCTGCGACACTGCAACCGCGCAGCACGGTGTTCTTGCAGAAGTGGGAGTCTTGATAGAGGGATCCGTGTCCGCACTCCTGCAGCTAGCAAACGGTTATTAATGGTCCGTCTTGACAAAGCTGATGTCCCTTATCTCTGCTGTGGACGTCGTAAGGTTGCGCAAAGCTTCTCGTATGATTCTACGGTTTGGCGTAGGTCAGTAATGCGTAGACGTCCAGAACCAGGTCTACCTGAGTGCGTTCCTTCCGTAATGCACTGCTGACAACATCGAGCCACCACAGAAACATTACGACCGATCTGCGCCGCGATATACCGATGAGACCATCCAGGCTCTCGAAGTCCCACAATCCGACCCCTGTCAAACTCCATCAGATGTTACACAGGAGCACGGCGGCCTGTGCGAGGAATTGCAATTGTTGTCACTACCCCTACAGTCTACTGCTCTAGTGCAATCCAGAGGCCACACTGAAGATTTCATGCAAATCTGGTCGGAACCATTCTTCTCTTGGAGGGGCATGGGAAGCGTTCTTCTGGATATATAATCTTGCAATTTGAATTATTTCTTGCCACCAATGATATATATCTGCAAAATTTCATGAAATCGACCCATTCCTTCTAGGTGTTGCATTTTTTGCCAGCCGTGTATCATAGAGAAAGGCAATGCCGTTTAAGCCAAAAAATAAATATAGGCTTGGCGCAGACGTGTGAGGGCTCACCGACAATATCAGCTGATAATCCGGCGTCTCCCGGGACTTCATTTATCCTCTCCTCCTGCTCTAGATGAAGCTTCTGTTGTTCAGATGTTTCCGAGGCCTGGATAGCTATTTCTCTATTAGTTGCAGAGTTTCTTCGACCAATATAAAATACAAATAAACACACAAATACTCTTCTTCTACGGCGTTGCCCGGGATAGTTACAGTTGTACGTAAACAGAAGAACGTCAAAAAATTATCTCAAATTGGTTTTCAGTAATTCTACAATTTCCTCTGTAGACGAACCTCCCGCTGTTTTGATGTTTCATCAACACACATTCTTTTTTCAGTGGCATTTCCATATACATTGTATATGAATTAACATGTAATGTGAACGATTATTAAAGTCTACAATACAGCGTGCTACTTGATTTGAAGAGTAGTGTTGATGTATTCTTTCTTATTCGTTATGTAGTAAACTGTCGCCTGAGAGCGCCAGGCGTCCTTATACAATTCTATCGCGTCTGGAAGGTTGTACACTGTTCAAGGGATGCAAACACACAAATCGTCTGCATATTTTGACTAAAATCTGTGCGAATGTGAATGTTTTCAAAACCGATGTGGAAATGATACAATGATTTAACTTTCGTTTCCAAGAATTATTAACAATGAGCATAAAATGAGTATAGCAAACGATATAGATAGGGCAGTATCTATCTAGAAGGCAAAAGAGATACACGTTTTCTCCCTTGTGGTCCCTAACAAACGTCCAGCCGACTGGCGAAATTTTGTGTTTGGAGAGGAGAGAGAAAAAAAACGAGTATTGGTCAGAGAAACTGTGCAGCTAAAAGTCAATATGCTCTCCTGGTGTTGGAAACATCTGAACAACGGAAGCTTTTGCTACAGCAAGATGGTATTAGAGGTTCTACGACAAGGGCAAGAGAAAGTTCAAAGGAAAAACGGGTCTAAAATATCTAGTATTATTCCTTGGTAGTAAAGAAGGATATGATTTTAATCTCAGGCAGGTCAACACAATAAGAAGATAAATAAAGTCCCGGGCGATGCCGGGTTATCTCTTAGTCTATTTAAATAAAAAAAATGTTTGTTTGTGGGTTAATGGGTTTGTTTCTTTTATAAATCTACAGTGTTATTCCGATCTTAATGAAACTTTGCATACTTGATCTACAAGACATGAGGAAGGTCACTGTCTAACTGAGATTTCGAAAAAAAATATTGATAAGAGGTATAATTCATGATCATTGCGGAGCATATTAATAAGAGGTATCTCATCGGTGAGCCCTGAGTTCAGGAATTCAGGTGCTTTAGGGATTATGTGGGCTGTGCTACCTTAGAGTCACCCTTACCAGAAAGATCATGGTTGAGAAGTGAGACGAAGAGTATCCAAATAAACATATATCTCATGATGTCGACAAATGAGAGAATTCATACTGCAAGGTGTGCGGCGCAGGTTAATGTCACCCGCGTTAGGCAGTTAGGCAGAGGCTCTCGTTCGAAAAATAGTCGACAGTCTCCCGGCTGTTATCTCGGAGCAATGCCTCCAAGAAGCCCTACCAGTGCACTCGCCATGCAATTGGGGAAATGGTCGGGGACAACGCATGACTTTATCCAGGAAGAGAAACGGGTAAAGCGACAACGGGATCGGGTGCTGTCAATCGGCATTTAGAACGTATTCTCCTTGACTGGAAAGGAATCAGAGTTAGTGGAGGAAGCCAAAAGATATCGATTGGATTTCGTAGGTATTACCTCTACGAAACGTGCGGGTTCTGGAACTGTGGACATAGGAGGGTGGTAGCTCTTCTACTCAGGTGTCGACCCTAATATGACTGCCCAGGTGGGAGTGGGTATACTCACGACCCCGGCTGGCAGATTATGTTGCAGATTGGACCACGTTAGGTGGAAGACTGTGTCTCCTGAGGCTTCAGCTGGGGTAACGCTCTCTCTCTCTCTATTCATTGAATATGCTCCCAATGCAGTCACAGAGTACCCACTCTTTCTAGATGAAATTCATGCTGCTCTTATCAGGAGAAGGAGTGCAGATTCTGTCATCCTAGCGGGCGACTTCAATGCACACATAGAGGCTGATGACCAAATGTGGAAAGGCGTGATTGGGGAGAATAGTGATCCCGATCTAAATGCGAATGGGAGGTGCGTGTTGGATCTCTTTGTAACAATGGATTTTCCTTCACAAACACCTTCTTCCAGCACAGGGATGTCCATAAGTATACTTGCTACAGGGATGCTATGGATCAGAAGTCATTGATTGGTTTTATAATAGTATTAGACTCTGATTAGTGTTGGATACGCCTCTGAGGAGAGGGGCAGAACTATCAACTGATCACCACCTTGTTGTCTGCACTTTGCGGTTCTCTGAATCCCTGCTAACCAAGCGAAATACTAGGCCCAGACTGACTTGGCGCATCAAATGGGAGGCATTGGAGGATAGAGCTGTGAAGAAGACCTTTGTAGATAACATATCTTCAAGTTTCAAAGAACTACCCAGTGATCGTGGTACTCTTGAACAGGAGTGGCAATTGTTTAAAACTGCTGTGATTATTTAGGCAGCATTGTGCTGTGGTCATAAGCGACTAGGTGTGGCGCAGGGTGGTGAGAAAAGGATCTCATGGTGGAATAGTGAATTCCAAGAAGCTGTCAAGGCAAAGAAGGAAGCCTATTTGTTATGGCTTGCAAATAAGTTACCTTCGAGTCGAGTGCGGCAGCAAAGACAATATTAACAGCTAAAGCCAAGGCCTGGGAGAAGTTTGGGGAGGAATTGGAGGCAGACTATGGTTAGGCAAACAAGGTATTCTGGCAGACAGTGCACCGCATCTGTGGAAAGAAGTCTCTTTCATCACAAACTATTCAGATGGGAAGCTTCTGAAAATGGAAGAGAGCGTATTATATAGATCGAAGGAATAATTTACTTCGCTTCTTAATCCGGTGGCAACAACATCTGAGGCACATGAGGTGCACCTTGGAGTGGAGAATGGTCACGGTAGTATCACAGAAGCAGAAGGCATATGGGCAATTTAGTCCGTGAAGGCTGGGAAAGCTGCGGGTGACGATGAAATCCGTTCAGAGATGTTGAAGGCCTTAAATCAGGATGGTATACAGTGGCTGAATCGGGTGTGTCAGATTGCTTGGATATCTGGCCAGACAGGAATTGTGATCCCTATCATCAAAAAGGGAGATCATAGAGATTGCAAGAATATCGAGGCATCTCTTTGCTCAACATTCCTTGGAAAGTGTATGCTGAGTGTCTGGAGAAGAGAAATCGGGAAATAGTCGACTCGAAACAATCGGGGGTTCCAACCTGGCCGAAGCACGACGGATCACATCTTTGCTGTAAGGCAAATCTTTGAGAAATCCTGGGAGTATGCAAAAGATCCCAACGCTTTCTTTGTGAATCTCAAAAAAGCATATGATAGAGTTCCTCGGGAGAATCTCTGGCAAGTGTTGCAATTATGTAGTGGATGGGAGTATGTAGTGGATGGGCAATTACTGGTTGCTATCATGTCTCTGTACGAAAGCTCTGAGATGTGTGTCTGAATAAATGGCATTAAGTCAAGACCGTTTACTGTGGGCATTGTACTCCGCCAAAGGTGTGTACGGTAACCACTCTTGTTCATTATCTTTATGGACTGGATAGACAGGGGCAGCCGAGGCGATTTGTGTGGGCGATTGTTTTGTGGAGAGGTTGGTCTTTGCTGACGACCTTGTCATCTTTAGGTCTTCTCGCACTAACCAGCATGCACTAGACCGGTTTGCAACCAAATGTGAAGAAACTGGGATGAAGATCAGTGTGGCTAAGACCGAGTTCCTGGTCCTTTCAAGACAACCTGTTCAGTGCACTTTCCATGTTAGCGGAGCCCTATTGAGACAGGTGGAAAAGTTCAAGTATCTCGGGATTGCATTCACGAGTGACGGGCGGCAGGAAAAAGAGATGGATGGTCGGATCGATGCAGCAAGCTGTGTCAGACGTGAACTGTGGCGATCTGTGGTAACGAAACGCGACCTGGGTAATAAAGCCAAGCCCCCCGTCTTCAAATCTATCTTTGTCCCCATTCTCACCTATGGTCATGAGGCTTTGGTAATGACCAAAAGAGTGCGATCGCGGGTACAAGCAGCCAAAATGAGATTCCTGAGAATTGTGGCAGCTGTTACTCTACTGGATATAATGCACAGCAAGCACAATGAGGAAGTCTTTAGGTGTTGAGCCAAAACTTCTCCGCATTGAAAGATCTCAGTTGCACTCAGTATGGCCACGTGATACATATGCTGCAAACTCGTCTTCCTAGGCGGTTGTTATTTTACAAGCCGGTGGGTAAGAGACCAAGAGGTCGGCCTAGAACCAGGTGGCTAGACTGCATGGAGAATCTAGGTTCGAGTCGCTTGGATATTACCCAGGGAGGAACTGTGCCTGAAGGCGGAAGATCGCGATCGCTGGAGATCCTTCATAGGGCTGCTGCCCCCGCGACCCTAACGGATTGAACAGTAAGAAAGTATGTATCGGGGAATTTTTAGGAAATTTTTGGATCTGCTATCATAATAAGATAAAAATGATATTCGTCTTTACCACTGGGGAATATCACTGAACATTTAGACCCATCTTTCCTTCTATGAAATTTTCCAATATGTGAATGTGTATATACAGTGAAAATGAACGCATGAAAAAGCTTAGAATAATTATAGTAAAAATTCATAATGAAATCCTGAAAAAAATTCTTTTAAAATGCTCCCAATGGATCGACTTCTTCATGTGTGGCACAGCTAGACTAAAAAATTTCTTGGTCACGTAATCTTACTTTAGATGTACACTTGATGAGGTCCATCCATTGTGAGCAGTTAAAAATTTGTTTTCGAATTTTCATTATGGATTTTTACTGTATAAATTCTAAGAGTTTTCATGTGTTTATTTTTCAGATCTTATATAAAATGCTGAATCCTTCTGCTCCGTGCCCGATTCCATGGTGACGAACAACAATACAACCTTCATTGTTTCCAACAAATGAAAAAAACACTGATTGTTAAAATCCAAAAATCGCAGCCGACGAAAAGACTATTAAAAAAATAGCATCTTTTTCGTAGGCTATAGTTCAAAAATATATTGATACCGGATATTTAAAAATAACATACTAAAATAAATAAATAAATCAAATGAAATCGTAAGTAAGTAATTTAGTTATTCTGTTATTACAAAATTCATTACACATGTATACGATTCTTATTTTTTTAATTTTAATAAAAAATAATAGCATCCAAATAAAATTTTGAAATTGTTTAACAATTCAAGTCCCAAGTAGGTAACATTAGTTTTTACATTTTATGATATTCGTTAAATGTGGATAGTAATAATTTTTCAGTTGAATAAATTAATAAAAAGGAAAAGTCATAAAATAGAAAAAAAAAATCCAATCGAATAAAATCAAAAGCAAATAACATTATTTTTTCTCACTTTATAATATTTATTAAATCGGTATAATTAATTTATTTTTTTTCAAAATATATTGTTCGTGCAATATGCACACAAAACAGTCTGGCGAGGAAATTGAGCAATGAGGGAGGTAAAAAAAAGAGACCGTCGAGCCATTTTCACTGACGAGCCATTCTCACATAGCAGTTGTAGATGTGTTTTTGTGTTAGGTTATAACTGTCAAATTGACGGTAGTGACTTTGTCACATTGTAACAGAGCACATTGTGTTAGTATCGCTCTCATATGGACTGCGAATCTTTTACTATTGGCAAAACTGTCAATTATCACAGTACTGTCAAAGATCAATTTTTTTAAAAATAAAATCGGCCTTATAGTTTCCACTGTTGCGGTAACCGTCGTACCGAATAAAATCAAAAGCAAGCTGTGGCTAACGCGAACTGTGGTGGTGAACCGTTGTAACCAACTAGAGCTATGAAAGAAAGCCAGTCTGTCTGTTTTCAAATCCGGTTGATTCGGTATGACCACATGTACGAATGCCGCAAGACTGTCTTCCCAGAGAGTTGCTTTTTTTCAAATCGGTGGTCACTTAAGAGATCAAGGGGTCGGCCTAGAACAAGGTGTCTAGACTACATAGAGCATCTGGGTTAGACTCGCTTGGGTATTACCATTGAGGACATGCGCCTGATGGCAGAAAATCTCGAGCGTTGCCTCCGTGACCTTCAAGGATAAGCAGGTTTGTAAACTAAGTAAGAAAACATTTTCAGCCTCGATTTTATATTGACAGTGACTTGTTTACTATTGGCAGTCCTGTCAATTATCAGTGTCCTACCACAGACGAAACTTTATTAAAATCGAACTTACAGATTCACGTATTGTGGCATCGTCGTTTGACGGGCTTTATTACTAGTATGAAATAAAGAGTCCGAGCAACGCCGGGGTTATCACCTAGCTTACTTGGTAGCACAGCAAATCCATATATCTCTCCTAAAAAATCCCAAATACATTTTGAATAAAATCTGTTTGAATCTGAGTGGTTTGGAAACTGAGATAATGAAGATGCGATGATTGAACGTTCATTTCTAAGAAATATTAAAAATGAGCAGAAAATGACGATGCAAATACAGAGATGGATAACAGTGCCTATCGAGGAGGATAAGGATTTACACGTGTCTCCCTTGAGCTCCTTAAGAAATATCCACAGGATTGCCGAAAATTTGTGTGTTTGGAAAACAAAGAGAAAGAACATGTATTGATCAGAGAAACTCTGCAACTAAAAGATAAAAACTATCTGGGCGTTGGAAACATCTGAACAACAGGAGTTTCGAATAGACCAAGAAGGTATAAGGAGCTTCTACGTCAAGGGCGAGGAAAACTTTGAAAGAAAGATAAATCTAAAGAATCCACTGATGTTCCGCGGTAGTGAAGATGATTATCATTTTAATCTGAGGCAGGTCAACAAGAGGTTAAATAAAGTCCCGGATGACGATAGTTTATCAGCTAGAATTCCTGATTTTTGGATTCTTCGTAAAATTGATATTTCTTAGAACAACATTTTCTTGAAAATCTTTAAAAATGAGCATTTCATGGACATAATGAAGTTTAAGCAGACTATTGACAAAGAATGGTAAGGCGGCAGAGGAAGCAATCCTTTCGCTCTGGGTTATATTGAATGAATTATTATTTAACCAATTTTGAGTTATTATATAACTTCTTGAGATTGTTCTGTTTACCTGCAAATGTAATTTTCCCGCGCAGTGCCAGGTTGGATGAGTAATAAGGTACATAAATCTGTGTATACCATTAAAATTTGATCGTATTCCAACGAGTAGTTTCCGAGTTACGCATTCAAAATCGTAACAGTGCTCACATGCACGTGTTACGATGTTGAGTGCGTGACTCGGAAACTACTCTTTCGAATTCGATCAAACTTTAACGGTAGACAGAGTTTTATGTACCCTATTATTCCTCTAAAACTCATTATCCTAGGCGTTGCAGAACCTGAGTTATTAAGTTGTTGTTCTTGGTGGCGGCATTTTTATTTCTGTTCATATCTCAGCGTTCAAATTCGAACTCACATTGTATTGAAAGAAAATGGTCACCTGTCATTGCTTACAGTTATACACATTTTTTTCAGAATTACCCTGCATATAAATAAGAGTGTTCAATAATTGCATATTTGGTCAGTGTTGCTGGAAAATGAAAGAAAGTAGGGTCTGGTAATAGCAACACGGTAGCGTTTATTTTCGTTCGACGCGTTTCAAGTGTAACCTCATCAGCAGGAAATATGTACATTACAAAGCTGGCATAGTTACAATAACTGGTTATATAGCCCATGCCCATCAATCCGCGGCAGAAACTAGTGATATAATAAATTGGCTTGTCACTAGTTTCTGCCGCGGATTGATGGGCATGGGCTATATAACCAGTTATTGTAACTATGCCAGCTTTGTAGTTTATATAGTTCCTGATCATGAGGTTACACTTGAAACGCGTCGAACGAAAATAAACGCTACCGTGTTGCTATTACCAGACTCTACTTTATTTCAAGAAGAGTGTTTCTATGTATGTATCTGATAAAATTCTACACTTTTTATTTCGAATTTGATGAAACATTGCAGACTTGACCTTCAAAGGATGAGGAAGGCCACTGTCAACCTAAGATTTCGAAAAAATAAAACGAGGGGCGTTCAAATTTGACCTGGACTTTATTTTTTAAACAACCAACACACACAAGTTATTTTTCAAGGAACTCTCCTTGCTTCTCTACACATTTTTCCCAGCGTTCTGGGAGCACCTTGATACCGGTTCAGTAGAATTCTTCAGGCTGATGTCGAAACAACGTCAGGATAGCCTTTTTCAATGGTCTAAAAATGTGATTGTCGCAAGGAGAGAGATCCGGGATGTATGGAGGATGTGGTAAGATCGTCAGTGTGTCAATATTCTATTTGGCTGTGTGCTCTGGCAGAAACCAAACACCACTGGTGAGGAGACCTGGTCGCTTTTTCCTTAGTGCTGACTTCAGGGACGTCCTCAAAATGTCAGAGTAGTAGGTGCATTTATGGTTCAACGTTCCTCCAGAAAATCGACATGAATGAAACACTTAATATCCCAGAATACAGTCGCCATCACTTTTGTTGCTGACGGTGTCATCTTGAATTTCTTTGATCGTGAAATATCGCCATTGCATGTTCTCACGCTTGCTTTCAGGAGTATCGTGATGAATACGTGTCTCAACTCCCCTTAGGAAACTGCACCTTTCCTGCCATTTCGCTTCAGCAGCATGAAAAGAGATTTCCACGCAGGTGGCTTTGTGATCCTTGGAGAGTTGCTGTGCCATATTTGGAGAAGTCCATCCATTGGGTGCATTTAAAAATTTTTTTGCGGTATTTCATTATGTCTTTTAACTGTATTAATTCTAAGATTTCAGGGGTTCATTTTTATTGTATATTCACATTCACATATTGCAAAATTTCATCGAAGGAAAGATGGGTCTAAATATTTAGTGATATTCTCCAGTGGTGAATACGGATAACAAATTAATCTTATTATGTTAGCACAGCAGAACCAAACATTACCTAAAAAATCCCCGATACATTTTGACTAGTCTGTGTGTATGTAAATGTTTTGGAACCGATGTGATGATGATGCAATAATACATTGATGATGATGATGATGATGCCAAGTGTAAAAGTTTATTTCAAAGAATTATTAACAATGAGCATAAAATATGATGCACTGCAGGCTTCTCCCCAGGCCCTTTTTAACGGGCGCGCCGCCCGGCTGATTTTGGCGTCCGCCCGGATGAAGAATACACGAAAAACTGCACAGCACTGCATAATATTTTATTTGTTTTTGTTTTTAATTTTTGTCCGCCCGGTTATTTTAGCTTACCGCCCACCTGATAAAATTTTCTGGGGAGATCACTGGACTGATAGAACTTTCGTTGCCAAGAATTTTAATTAACAGGAGAAAATAATGATGCAATGGAAAACATTCGTTTCCAAGAATTTTTAACAATGAGCACAAATAAGTATAGCAGATGATATAGATACGGCCATGTCAATCGAGGAGGCAAAGGAGATACACGTTTCTCCCTAACAAATGTCCACACGACTGGAAAAAGTTTGTGTTTGGAGAAGAAAACGAAAAACGAGTATTGGTCAGAGAAACTCTGCAACTAATGGACAAAAAGACATCCTGGCATCGGAAACATCTGAACAAAAGGGTATACCAGCTATACGTCAAGGGCAAGGGAAATTTCTAAGGAAAGTTGGGTCTAAAATATCCAGGTGAAGATGGATATCATTTTATTCTGAGGCAGGTCAACCCAAGAAGAAGATAAATAAAGTCCCGGGCGACGCCTGGTTATAAGAAATAGGAAATTAAAAAATAAAATATAGTAAAGATTAAAATAAGATATGAAAAATAACAATCGTAACAAATAAATAAATCTTATACTTAATCAATAAAAAATTAAATAAATATAATAAAATATGAGTAATCAAAATAGAAAATTAATTAATTAATATCTAAGAAAAATAAAAAGAAGGACCAAAAGTAAACTAAAAATAAGCAAGGAAAAGAAAACAAGACGCGACAGCACCAATCCAACAAATCCAACAAAACAGAGTCTGAATCGGCTCTTGTCAATATTTATTAACTTTTTAGAGTCCCTTTTTAGATTTCTCAAAGCTGTCTAATTGATTGAAGTGACAGGCATAACTAAAATTATTTAATCAACAACTCCTGGCAAAAAAAAATTTATCGGGCTGTGTTGGGACACGGCCGCTAGTTAAATCGTAGAAAACGTCTTGAGGCCACATGGCGTATAAGAAAGAAATTTGTGATATAAAATGTTCAAATAAAGAATGTACTTCCAATTCATCATAAATTTTTAACCAAATCTTTATGGCATTCTCAACTTACAAATCACTGGTCAATGATAAGAGAAGTATGTTAGAAATGGCAACAGACAAGAATCAATATTTCGCGCAAATATCAAATTTATAGTACTGCCATTCAATTTAATAGGTGATTCGATCGGTTTATAATCTAAATTAAAATGTTTCTTCATAACGCAAAGAGCGTATAAATTTAATGTAGCATTTACATTGATAATGCTAACTGTTATAATTGCAAAATCAGTAGCCACCTCTATGTTATCACTCACTGGTCTAATTGTTGGCGAATATTTCATTATCGTCCTGAACAACAACATTTCCATATCAGATATCGACATTTTAGGATGAATATACATTGAGTGGCCAGATTATTATGACCACCCAATCAGTAATTCGTTGGGCCACCTTCTGCGATCAATACCGTGGAGATTTGCATTTACTCCACGAGATGTTGAAAGCTGATATGAGGAATCTGGCACAATGAATGTTGTTGTCTTGTGCTTTCTGGCCACAATCCGCTTCAAACCCCCTCTGTCTCTATCAGTGAGCTTCGACTTTCAGCCACTGTTGTGCTTGGCAGATGATGTCTTTCCCTGCTTCTTATAGGCTGTCGTAAGTCTTTGCCTGGTGTATAGCACTGTCCTGCTGTGTGAAATTTGTTAGTTTTGGAACCAACTGTCTGATGGCTCTTACAACTTTCTCCCACAGATGCTCAATTGGATTGAGATTTGGTCATTATAGGGGCCACCTAAGCCAGGTACGTCATCGTTCGTGGCGATCGCAACAATCTCGCCTTACTATCATATTCAATTGTCGAATCAACATAGGGGTTAAAGCATACATTCAGTAGCAAAAAAAATTTTTTGAAGCAAACTACGCAGAGAAATAGTTTGTTCTTGAAACTATTCCTGCAAAACACCAGTAGCGCATGGCGCATTGTCACGTTGGAAGAAGCCATCTCCATTGTGATACGCCATCAACATGATTGCATGAACTTGATCAGTAAAGACATTGACGTATGTTCTGATATTCAGACGTTTTTCTGCACAAATTAAAGGGCTCATATCATGCCAGGAAAACATGCCCCAAACCATAATTGCCCCCACAAGCTTGAAAGAATTGGATTTTATCTTGTCAACTGCAGACAGCAAAGGTGTTCGAACTGGCCTTCGGCTCCCATGTTCCATACAATGCAGTGTTGTTTGCCTGTATTGTTGTTTATTGTTATCGTTCTGGATTGTCTTATGTAATTGTTGTTAATTTGATCATCATTGCTAGCAGAGTTGTTAATTGTGGAGAGCATTGTTTAAGATTAACCAGCGTAATGTATTGTAAACGCTTTCCCGAGTTCAGACGTAGCGGACTATTCTCTGTCTAACGAAAGAAAAACTGGGCGGTTCCCGTTAAATACCCAATTTCAATTGTTAATCATTGTTAATTTTATTTAGCAACAATGTCTAACAATTGAAATTGGGAATTTAATTAGACACGACCAGTTTTTCTTTCGTTGGATAGCATATAGGCAGATTTCCAAGTTTTTTTTTTTTTTTTTTTGTTTTACAGTTATCATATAAAAGCTTATTTTTTTTTAATAAAAACTAAAAAGAATAAAATAAAATATATAAAAAAAAATTTAAAGCACAAACTTTCAACTTAAATAGTGCAGTAAAAAGTAAAAAATCTAATTTAAAATAAAAGGTAAAAGTGTGGTGAAAGTGTGTGCTTTAAAAAAATTTTTTTGTATATTTTATTTATTTATTTATCGCACTCCGAGAGAGTAAAAACCAGTGCATAAAACTTTTATTATAAGCTTAGATTTCCTTGAAATCACATTTCAGGCATCAGCTCGAGGATTTTCCTTTTCTCTTTTTCCAATTGTAATTATGAAATGTTTAAAGAATACTCTTCAGATTCTTCCCTTCTCTTTACGTATTCCCAGTCCTGTCAAAATACTGTCTGCAACTTTCTTCGTGCAATTAAGTTATCTTTCATTGGACTACCCTGTAATTTATAATGGTTCAATTTTATGGTAGCAGTTTCGTTATTTCTTAAAGTTCTTAAGTGAAATTATTAAAATTTAAAAGCTGAAAAACGTTCTAACTTGACTGCTTCCGAAAGACTATTACGTAATATTTATACAATACCTTTGTACTATTTGCGACATACAGATTGTCGCTCTTTCTTTACTGCTTTTTATGAAAATGTTATAGCAATATGCGTAGCCCACGAGAAAGACAGGCCCTGGCGCGGAAAAGTCTTCTGATCATCTTAGTCCAAATAACAATGTAACCTTCATAATGATCCACCCAGCATTCATATTCCAAAAAACGAGTCTGTCAAAAAAGTCCTCTGGATCCGCATGAAAAAGCTGTAGCATTTCAGTCGTTGATTGCTTCCGCACCTTTTTTGCATTGAGGTTAGGAATCTGGGAACCCAATGTACTGTTTCGATCTTGGATTTTAATAATCAGCAATTTTTCGTTTGTTGGAAACAATGAAGGTTACATTTTTACTCGGACTAAGATGGTCAGGTGACTTTTCCGCGCCAGGGCAACACCTCCTAAAAAGAAAGCCTGTGCACTGAAAATTCATACATTGTTACATCATTCTAAAGAGGCATTGTTAATCATATTTCCGCCAATAATAAGCCGTAAATTATGACTTCTTATGACCATGTAACAATTTTAAATTTAAATGTGGTCAGTCTCCTTTTAATGGGGAAAATCGTAAAATTAATAAAAACAAAAAAATAAATAATAAATAAAGTCACCAATCTTGAAAAACGATGAAGAAACTTGTGAGATGGAAGAAAACTCAAAGGATGTAGTCTCTTGAAGATGTTGTTGATAGCAGAAATAAACCCAGTCTATTGAGGATGTAGATGAAGTCTTGTGAAGATAATGTTGATAGTGGAAAACGATAATCTTGAAGGAAGTGTTGGTTTTGAAATACAGATGAAATTTTGAGATAAAATTTTTATAAAAAACGTTTTCGAGAATATTTCTCATCATCAGTAGGATAAAATATTTTTGAATGGTGAAAACAGTTGAAATAAGAATTTTCCACTATCAACATTATCTTCACAAGACTTCATCTACATCCTCAATAGACTGGGTTTATTTCTGCTATCAACAACATAATCAATAGACTACATCCTTTGAGTTTTCTTCCATCTCACAAGTTTCTTCATCGTTTTTCAAGATTGGTGACTTTATTTATTATTAATTTTTTTGTTTTTATTAATTTTACGATTTTCCCCATTAAAAGAAGACTGACCACATGTAAATTTAAAATTAATCATTTAAACTCCTTAGATCAATCATGTAACAATGTATGAATTTTCAGTGCATAGGCTTTCTTTCTAGGAGGTGTTGGCCAGGGCCTGTCTTTCACGTGGGCTACGAGCAATGTGATGATGATATAATAATGCAGCAAATCACAATACTTTCCCGATGACGCAATGATAGAGCGTTCTTTTGCCTTGGCAATACTACATTTGTTTCCAAAAATTGTTAACAATGAGCAATAAATCACTCTGACAGATGATATTTAGGACATTTTCTGTCGAGGAGGCAAAGGAGATAAGGTAAGCCGGGGGAAGGTGGATAAGTTCAAGCCAAGTTGACAATTAATAAAAATTGTAAGTGAAAAAATTACATTTTATTTTAAAAATATGATTGACCAAGAGCGACATTTTTAAGAATTTACAAAATGAAAGATCAATATTAAGTTTGATAGAACATGAAGTTATCAATGCCTTCATCAAACCACCTTACCTCTGGAAACCGGATTAGCGACATAATTTTGTTTAGCATTGGAAGTATTCCACTATGATCTACATAAAGTCTACTCACGACATAAAAGTGGTCCTTCGGAAAAACGGAACTGGTTTGTAGTTACTGTAAGCTGAAGAGTTTACATGAGAGTCTCCTGGCATTGGGGTTTCACATAAGGAGATACGTCAGAGTCAAAGAATTTTCTTAGTAACACTAGAAAATATAACTCATATTTCCAAATGACATCGTTCGGCGCCATATCTGTCGTTCAACAGCCCGGATTTCTATCGATATTCACGGTACAAGAGCAGATTTACCATAAAACGTGATTCTTGCTCCCGCTGCTCGTATTATACTTTATTGGAGCCGAACAAACGAAAACTGACCAGAGGTGTACTTACTTATTAGAAACAAGACGTGTTAAACTTATAAAGGTTGTTCATGAGTAAATTGATCTTATAAAAGCGTTTAAAACAACATTGAAATATATGCCAACGGATGAATATAAAGTAGTCATAAGGGCAGACGGAATACCAGCAGACGAACACGACCAACGTTTCAATTCTCCTCAAGTAGATGAAGTCACGGTTGTTTTATCAGGCGACGAATTTGGTCAACGGGATATCGTAATTCAACGACGAGGCAAATCATTGCACGGATTTCAGAAACCCATCTATCTTATGATATTCTTCCGTGATGAAGATAGATATTATTTTAATCTCAGGCAGATCAACCCAACTACAGGTGAAACAAAACAGTTTATCTATAGATGCAGACTATCCGGCTGTTTTAGAAATCTATCACAATTTGAACTGGTTGCGAAAGAGAGCCATTCCTGTTGCTAAAATGTTGACTTCACAAAATATACAATCAAATATTTTCCATGCTACCAGGTGTAGTCACTGAATACAAGTCTATCAAAACCGTAGTAAATGCCGATGAGGTCGTCAATTTCCCAGCAGAATTTCTGAACATATTTGATTCGGCTGGATTGCCACCACATCGTCTTTTACTTAAAAGTCGGATCCACTTATTTTACTACGGAACCTCGACCCTCCAAAACTTTGCAACGGCACAAGGCTTTATGTAAAGAATATGCTCGTAAGCATTGTAATTGAAGCGAATATGTTAGCAGGAAAGGAAAAGGCTGAAACAGTTTTTATCCTACGGATACCACTCATTCAGATGGGCCCCCCTAATTTTAAGAGATTGCAATTTCCAGTGAGACTTACGTTCTCGATCACGATCAACAGGTCGCAGGTGCAGTCTATTAAGTACTTGCGGAGTGAATTTGAGCTGGCCATGTTTTTCCCACAGATAACTTTATATTGCTTACTTATGGGTGGGTTCACCCATAAATTGATTCATTGTTCCTCCTGAAGGTGAAATTAAAAATGTTGTTTCTATTCAAGGTTTAATTTAAATTAACATTATAGTGAATTTGAAAAATATTTTACTTTATAATTTGTATACTGTAAATAAAATTACTTCGATTTTAAACAGTAGATAGAATTCATTCCTTTTCCTGGGATAAATAAGGTCCCGGGCAAAGTCGGGTAATCAGCTAGTATAAATAAATTCAAACTAAATATGATCATTTCTATTTTTCAACAGTTATACAAAAATTATATGAATCCTTTACAACGGTTTCAAAAATGCACTATGAGAGTAGTCACTTAAAAATTTATATTAAATACAAATTTACCACGATTTTTAGAATTGATTTCGCCGTGGCTGGTTTTTTTTTCAGTACATATACTCATTCATGTCTACTTGTTACTTCATAAAATGATGAATTACATTAAATTATGCGACCAGTTGGCGCCTCCTGTAAGAGAAGACCTTGCTTGTTTTTCAGAGACCTCATACTGTGTAACTTGTTGTCCATTGCGTGCAGTGACTCAGTTATTCCTGTTTAGTAATAAAAATATCGAATAAATATCGCGTGTGATATGAAACAATATTGGAAAAAAAAGTTCTGAAATAAAATAAACAAAAACAAGAGTTGACAACATAGGAGTATTGATATTTTTCAGTTTCTGTATGTAATTTTATGAATGTGATTGGAATCGGTCACCCCTTGAATGGCGCCAACTTTGGCGTCTTAAATTTTTAGTCGGTTTCCTATTGCTGCTAAAGTAAGATCGCGTTTTATGAATCATTTAATTATTGAACAACTCGCCATCATTAATGACTGTAAGGCAACGGACTTAAAAGCAGTAGAGTCATTAATACATACGCAACTAAGGAAATCGGATTTCTGTTGATATTTTTCGATTTGATAAGTTCATATATACGTTATTTTTAATTGCCAATTTAATTGTTTAAAGAATTATTATTTATTATAAGTTCTAAATAGTTATTTAAAGGCCAGAGCTCATTTCTAAATAAACATCAAGGATAAACTGTAGCTTAAACATTGGTTATTACGCGATTTACGCTTACGAAATAATCATGGTTTGCATTGTAAAATTATTTGATTCTTATAATTACTCCAAAAATAGATATTCTATACTTGCGTAAGCCATGTCCTTCAAAACTACTGGAAATTTGGATAAAAATGAATAATTGTGAAATTCAATTTATGGAATCTATACGCATTCTCATATAAAAAAAGATTTATTTTCGGACAAAACCGCAAACTCGCAATTATGTTCTAAATATCTCCTTATACATATAAATATCAATTATAATACCCGGCAGTAACAAACATATTCTTATCGATTTCTCCTTGCTGTTGCGTTTCTAATTTCTGTCTCTCTTTATGTACATCATGTCAGAGTCATTGACCAAAAAGCAGTGCAACTGCAATTGCTGATTCTCCATCTATTGGAAAAACAGCAGTTTAATTTGGCATTTCTTTGATAAATGAGTTGTTTTGATGACATTTTCCTGAGAAAAAATTAAGAAGTGTAAAACTTTTCACAAGAACTCGTAAAACACAACGTTTTTAGTTTTATCTACAACTTTTTTTGGTGAATAAAACATATGTTCACGTTCATCTAGTGTATTTTTACGTTCACAGTGTTTTCCTAAGTTCGATATTTTACCGGAATTCTTGTAATCACGGAACACCCTTGGAATGATCGTAGTAAAAATCCATACTTTGCCTCTGTCTCTTAAATGCTATGACCCAGTGTCAGATCGCCGACCGCGAACGAAGAGAGAAGCGAAAGAAGTCGACGATCCGACTCGTAATTCAAAGAAAAGGGGACAAGGAAGAAAGCAGAAGAAGCAAGCGGAGAAAGAGAAAAGCAGCTGCCCGCTATCCGCCAAGAAGAGTAGAACGCTCGGAAACTTCGAGAGCGAGAGGAAAAAGCGTTCATTAGAGGAGCGGGCGAATATGCAACAGCAGCTCATTAACAGGAAGAATAAAAGGTGGGAGCGAAGAAGGAACAGGCAGAAAGAGTTAGCCAATCGGAACGAATGGAGCAACCAGAAGGCGTCTGCCGATGGGAACGAGCAGAAGGGAAGATCTCTTTCGAGGACGACGTTCAGAGACCGGCATTATGATAAGAAGCGGAGATCCCAGGTGTGCCCGCCGCGACTGAAGCCAATTCGACAAGATTCTCTCCGAAGATTTCATGCTCCAGCATAAGTGTTCGACGGGCACCTTCATGAGCGAGAGGACGACCGAATACGAAGGAACGGAGAAATGCTCGGATGCGCTCTACTCGTTAGGCTAGAATAGTTTCTCGGACTTTTACAAATCATAACTTTTTCGAAATTAGTCATAGTGTAACCCCACGAGCACGGGCGAGGACCAACGCCCGAATCAACCCTCATCACGAGAGCAGCTCTGCGGACTTTATTTCTATAACGGATGTGACCAGCACGGAATCAGAGAAGATGTCTCGCTCGATCGATCTCCGCGTTTTGAAGCGAACGGAAAAGGACGAGATGCGCCCAGCTGGACCTGCTGTTTTTCTGCCCAAATTCGGACGACTCCCCATATCGGCAATTCGCCAGGAAGGCACTTCGAGATCGACGGACGTTTGTGTGACAGAAAGCGAACAGGAGGTTAGAAGGTGAGATTGCCTCGCCACGAGATACACTCGATGGTGTCCTCCAGCCTAACGACCGAGCCACAGCAGAGGAGGAAAATTCTTTCCAAGCTTCCAGTGCCACGCCCAGCCAGCCTTCGGACAACTTCGACATTGCAAGCACGCACTACGTTGAGATCTCACGCCGCGAGCCGTGCTTGGCTGTCCCGTCGCCGATGCAGGGTACTGGATTGTTTTCTCTTAAGTTTTCCCACGATTGACATAAAACTTAGTTCGATAAGTTACATGTTTCAGTTTCCCATCAGACTTTGATCACTTGCTATTAACGAAAGACGTTTTTTTCCTCTTCCTCCATCACGAGTAATTACTCTTGCAGTCTGCTAATTGTTTCTTGTATTTTCTCACCACAGCTTTGGACGACGACTTTATAAAACCAGGAGGGTTGCCGCTCACTGAATCAGCGGTGCCCAGGTCTCAAGGAATCCGTTCATCTGTCGTTACTCACTATTTCAGCATTGAAGCCCGTTTACCGCTTCGTACGTTCTATTCCTGGATGGCGTCGATGAGCCCTAGATTCCCGCCCTCACTAAATTGAACTTTGATGAATTTCCATTGTTCGAATTCATTTCCAATTAGGTTTATGTATCATTCTGACAAGAAATTTAAGCAATTTAAATCTTACTCTGCGTTTCACTCCTCTTTCGCCTATCCACGACAGTTAATTAAGAATTTTAAATTATTAAATTCAACTCCTCAAAAAGTCGTGATAGAGAGAGGGAGGTGCTTCGTACGCAACCAGTGCAATGCCATAGAATATCAAATATTTTGCTTCCACTGGAACTTTTGCCAAGAATCTTAATTTTTGTCACAAATTCTATTTCTTCACAGTGTCGAGCCGCCTCGAAGACGTTTGCCTCATGAAGAAGAGGATGACGTGCTAATCAAGGACTACGACAGGAAAAGATTAAAGAAGTAGAAATCGTCAGTGGTGGTGAAAACTTGATAATACCAATATGGATTTAAAGCATTAGAAAATATGCCCTTCCCGACGTTTGAGGGAAAAAAGGACTAGGACTTGGAAAACTTCTTAAAGACCTTTTACAGTTTCGTGCACACTTTTAGCAAATGTTCATGAATTTCACCGAAATCACCCAAATGGGTGGATTTACAGTTTCGTGCACACTTATTGCCAAACGTTCATGATTTTCACCAAAAGTCACTAAAAGCGTGAACAGGAAAGGGATTGAGGATCGTTGTGGACGTACACGTTAGAGGTTTCAAAATTTTTCATTAACCAATTGAAATGTCTGAAAGAGATTGAGAAACGGTAGTAAAATGCAAAAATAGTCTGGGTTTCATGCCAGGCGCCATGAAGAGCGACGCTTTGCAATGGCTGGCCGATCTAATGACACATCAATCAATTCCTTTTAACATATACAAGGGGAAAACCCAAGTAACTTTAAGACGGGATACTTTAAACCTCAAAATGAAAAAGGGAGATTTACCCGGGTACCTGTAACAATTTAGAAAACTTTTAGGAGGCATACAGCAAGCATCTGAGTTCGATAAATCGCTGTGGTTCTTTGAAGGACTGCCTCCCACTCTCAGAGTAAGATTGAGGATGAAGAAATTTACTGCAGCATTCGAAGCCATTAACTATTTGGAACAATGGCATCAAGCCCAAGATCCAGAGATCCAACCTCCAGAAGAGGAGGTGCCGATGGAACTGGATGCCATCACTGCGAAGCGTAACCCGTCACGACAAATGATTGCTTGCTTCCGTTGTGGGCTAGAAGGGCATAAGAGAACAGATTGTAAGAGAAAATTAACGGGAAATAAACAGGCCCTTCAAGCGAACTTTGTGGACCAAGGCAGACAGCAATATTTAATAATTGTCTGAGGAAAAATAGCAGGAGCTAATGGCAGAATTTTAGTCGACACCGGAGCCGAGGAGAATTTCCTAGATGAAGCTTTTGTTCAGAAGAATAAAGTTTCTCTTGTTGCTTCAACATGTAAAACGCAGGCTGCCTTAATCAACGGGCAAAAAATGCAACATAGCGGGTGAAACCGAAGCATTGTGGATAACCAGCAGAAAATACTCGGCCACCACAGAGTAACCATGGCGATTTACTCGGTACCAGGGCAGCCTACAATCCACTGGGCCTCCCGAACATGCTCGGTACTCCAAAAAGGCAAAGCGTTGCACCTTAATAAATGGATCAACAAAGATGATGAGGTCGAAGAGATGTCGGCGGTGGAATTTATGAATATTGTGACAAAGCAGCCGGAGATTCCTGTGTTTGCAGTTTTCTTAAAAAGGCAAGATAACAAAGCCTACAATAATTTTAATAATGGTATTCACCCACAATTTAAACAGTTAATCACAAAATTTAAAGATCTATTTCCTGATGAATTACCCGCAGGCTTACCAACTAGGAGGCAAGCTCAACATTCTCTGGATCTTACCACTCGCACCAGCCCCGTCAACGCTCCCTTATTCAAACTCTCCCAGGATGAGGAGGCCGAGGTGGAAAAAACTTTCAGTAAGTTGCTTGAAAAAAAATTAATTCGAATTTCCACATCTAGCTTCGTGTCGCCTGTGCTTTTTGTCGCCAAGAAAGATGGCGGCCAGAGAATTTGTATAGATTTCCGTAAACTCAATCAGATCACTAAGGACAACCGTTATCCGGTGCCTCGTATCTACAATCTGGTAGATAAACTAGCAAACGCTCAATGTTACACTACTTTATGGATGAATCCAGAACGGATGAATCAAGTGCGGATGAATCCAGAACACGTGCATTTAACGGCATTTAAAACCAGGTTTGGGTTATTTGAGTTCCTAGTCATGCTTTTTGGATTAAAGGGAGCCTCATCGACCTTCGCCTTAACCATCAATAATATTTTTTGGAGTATAAGCTTATTAGACAAAGCGGTCATCTCATACTTCGATGACATCCTCATATATGCTGAATCTTTGTATAAGTTAAAGAATCTCACGGAAACAGTCCTACAACGGCTCCGAAGAGACAGATTATATTTGAAAATCACCAAATGCGAGTTCGGAGTCACAAAAGTCAAATATCTGGGTAGGAGTTTTCCAAGCAAGGAAAATCATGCGACAACCGTCTGGTCGAAGCCATCAATAGATGGCCGATCCCAACAAATGTCAGACAAGTAAGGGGATTCCTAGGCACCACGCAGTTTTATAGACAGTTTATTGCCAGATACTCGGAAATCGCCGAACCCCTTTTTCAACTGCTGCGAAAAGAAGAACCCTTTAGATGGACAGAAGCTAGAATACTCGCTTTCCAGCGATTAAAAACGCGTGGATGACGGCCGATTTTTTTGTTCAGTGGTTAACGAAATGGAATGCTGAACTTTAGAATAAAGGTAGAAAGATTATCTTGCTGTTAGATAACTGTACATCGCACTCACATGTGAATTTTCTATCTAACATTCAAATAAAATTTCTTCCACCCAACACTACCTTCATTATGTAACCCTTGGATATGGGGATGATTAAAAATTTGAAATTGCTGTATCGCGTATGGCTGGAAAATTACACTCTCGAGGTTATCGAGGAATATCTGTTAACATCAACGTTGACAGCAAAGGAAGTCAGCACAAAGGTGCCCATTTTGCAAGCGATAGAATTTGTCAGCGATAGCTGGCGTCAGATCAGTAGCTAGACAATTCAGAACTGTTTAGCACACTGTGCATTTAAACATTCATTTGAGGGTGAAACGACACCATTGGAAACGATACCACCAGAACTACGACAAATTACGAATGCAGAAGAATTTTTGAACATTGATGACAATCTTCGGTGTCACGACGAAAATGAATCTGAGAGTATTGAAGTTTAATTTATAGCTAACGGCAGAAGATTGTGGAAGAACCAGTGAGCGATGATAAAATTCTTGAACCTGAACTAATCAAACATTCAGAAGCTAAAAAAATTTCTTACAGGGTTAAGGCCATATTTCATGCGACATGGAAACGATAATTTCCTTATATCTATGCTTGTCCAGTGTTACGATTTCATTCACTTAAATTTCGTTCAGAATTCACGACAGACAAAGCGAAATAAGTTCTTCAGAAAAATATGTACAATTAATTAAACGAGTCTGGTACATGTACTACAGTGCAGTATTTCATTAACAATATTTACTTATATTTGTATATGATTACTTATATTGTACAGTATATTTACATATGTACAATATTACAATGTATTCTAATATCTAATTTGTGAATAATACATTAATGCAGTAAATGAATAACAGTGTATTGTTTTTTTCCGTTCAAATGTTTTTTTTTCATTTTCAGTTAATGGGATCAGCCGCTTAATCGAGCCATTTTGTTTAAATCCCAATGTGGTCCAATTATCCGGCATCCACTATATAACTCACCTAAGCACAAGCTTGATCAGTGCGAATTTGAGGAGCTGCTATCTGGGTCCATTCCAGTTGTTATTGCGGGCAACTTGAATGCCAAGCACCATGCGTGGAACTCCAAAGGCCCCATTCAAAATGGCAATATCTTATATGGATATACCTTGAACGAGATTGATACCTTTGTTGGTGGTTCCCTTAAGGACACGTACTACTGCGACCACTCTTCTGTTAGCGACGTGCTGGATACTGCACTTCTTAAAGGTTTACTCAAACTCTATAATATATTCACAGTCGACGACTTATCTTCTAACCATCTTCCAGTGATGCTTATGTTTGAGGGCGTAAACATCGATAAGAAGATTGTGCTCCGCTCTAAACAGGATTGGAAGCTCAGTAGAGATATTCTTAGAGTAAATAGCATTCCTTACAAGGAGGTTATTGATGAGGAGGATATTAATAGTAATATAAATGCTATCACTCGTGATGTCAACGATGCCACTACTTCCAGTAGCTCTACTATCGATCGTAACCTCCCTTCTTATATGTATCAGGCGTCTTATTCTCGAAAGGAATTTCTACAGAAGGTTATGGCAGCGTAAGTGACTATCCTTTTTCAAGTCCAACTAAAACAAGCTTTCTCGCAAGGTTCAGGAAGAGGGAAATCAATGGTGGAGCGAAAAACTGAATTCCTTGTCTGTCCAGAGCAACTTGCTCTGGGGAGCTGTGAGGGCCTTAAAGGGTAACCGACCAACCCAATTGCCGCCACTGCTTGCAGGCAACGCAACGTCGTCACTAGTGATGGGGAAAAGGCTCAATTGATCATTGATTCCCTGAAAAGTCAATTTATTATTATTTTTTTTTAATTTTTATTTATTTATTTATTTAGAAGGTAGTTACAATAGCACCCAGCCGGGGCCTGTATGGCCAAACGACCGACGAGTTAGGTCCCGGGGGCACTAGAAAAAAAATACAATATAAATAATCAAACGTATAAAATTAGTATAAACAGAAAAAGTAAAAATAAAAAAAACAAATTAAACAAACGGGAACATAGAATAATATTAGCAACTATTAGGATTTAGGATGTTAGAGAGAAGCAAAAGTTTCAGCTTCTTTTTAAATAATTTGCAGGAGGAGAGATTACGGATATTTACAGGGATTAATGACCACCATTTTACGCTATTGTAGGAAACACACCGGCGTTGTTAATTATTACGCACAAAAGGGAGTCTAATTGAACTGGCAAAACGAGTCGAGTAGGAGTGAAAATTATTATGTGAAATAATAGGCAACGAAGAAGACAGATTTAAATGGTGATTGGTAACCTTGTAAATAAATAGAGAAATTTGTAAAACATAAACTTGATATATGGTTAGAATACCTAACTGTGAGAATGAGGAAGAAACGGAGTTAAGTTTACGAATTTTTAGCAAAATTCTCAAAAACCATTTTTGTAGCTGTTATAAACGCTTAAGATTATAAGCGGGAGCAGAACCCCAAAATTGAATTCCAAAACATAAAGAAGAGTAGATTAAGGCATTATATAAAAGTAACAAAATTTGATCAGGCAAATAATTAACACGTGATGTGGATCCTAATTTCTTGTTAAGATTCAACAATAGGTTATTTGTGTGACTATTCCAGGACAAGTCAGGCACTAGGTGAAGACCTAAATATTTAAATTCACTCGTTTGGGAGATAAGCTGCGTGTTATAAGTTATTTGCAAGTCTACAACAGGAAATAATTTATTGCGCTGAAAGAAAATCATATATTTAGTCTTCTTCATATTTAGTTGCATGGAATTAGCCAGATTCCAAACGCTAAGAGTGATAAGTGTTGAATTAATACGTGCATTTAACTGGGAAAGATTAGCACCAGAGAACAAGATTGAAACGTCATCAGCGTATAAAATACTAAGAGCTGGGGATAAAGCAGAGGGTAAGTCATTTATAAATAGATTAAATATAAGAGGTGATAAAACAGATCCTTGAGGGACGCCAACATTGCGCGATATAAGCCGGGAGGAGAAGCCATGAGATGTAAGAAAAAAGCAGCGATTTGATAAAAAATCAACCAACCAATTAAGTGGAGGACCAAATATTTTATAAAAATGAGATTGTTTAAAAAAGAGTAATTTGAGAGGCACAGAATCAAATGCTTTTGTATAATCTATAAAAAGTGAAAATTAATACTTGACATCTGCGAGGCAGTATATTCCAATAATTCAAAATTAGCAGTATCAGTTGAACGTTTGGGTGAAAAACCGTGTTCAGCAGGGACAATTAGATGGTGATTATAAACAAATTGCGAAATACGAAGAAAGTAGAATTTTTGAGAAAACAGGTAGTATCGATATAGGACGATAGTTGGCAAAATCTTTCGAGTCACCACTTTTAAATACCGGAACAATTCTAGAAACCTTGAGAGACATAGGTTAGGCCCGAGGGAAAGAGAAGTATTGAAAATAAAAGCTAGGGGAGAAGTGAGTTCATGGTTAACAGCAATAATTATATCGCGTCGAAATCCTAGAGGATCGGGCGAAGAAGAAAATTTTAAATGTGAAACGACATCAGTTTACTTCGTGAGGTGTCGTAGGATACGCGAAAAAAGTAGGGTGGTTAGTTGGAAAATCAAAAGGATAATTATGATGGAGTAGGGAGTGTTGAGGTGAGGAGGGCAGTTAAGAAGTTAGTCAAGGATTCAGTATTAGGATTTTCAGACGTTGAAAAAGGCAAACGTGTAGGGGATGAACCATGTATAAGTTTATTAAGACTTTTCCACATTACTTTACTAGAGTGGAGCTTATTAAACAAAGAGGAATAATAATTTCTTTTGGCGTTTCTAATTGCATTGCGAGTTACATTTGAGAAGGATCGAAACCTTTGTCGATTTTGTGGACTAGGGTTGTGTCGAAATTTACGATAAAGCTCATTTTTGTGAGCAATGAGATGTAAAATATTTGGATTGATCCACGGTTTACGGAATGAACATTTAACGGAATTTTGTGGAAAAACGGATAGAGTAAAATACCGAGCATAACCAAGAAACACATGTGTACGAAATTTGTCAAAAAGGGAATTAATATCTGAGTAGTTGCACAAAATATCAGTTAGTTGTAAAAATGAACGAAATACCGCAATTCTATTATCAGTAACCACCCTAAAATTAATAGGTTTAGAACTGGAGGAGCAAGTAATAAATGAATCAAATATGTTATACAGTGGAAAATGATCTGAAATATGTATATCAATTACACCACTGGAAAATAGACGTGAATTATTAGAGAAACACTGATCAATTAACGAATATGAGTTATGGAAAGAAGAATAGTGAGTATAAGAGAAAATTGTAGGGGCTAATACAGTACGAGCTAAAATGTCAGATAAACTATTAAGATTAGAAGAACTTTTTAAAAAATTAGTTAAGGCATCGTTATCCAACGATAAAAGGGTTTCAGCATCAAAATGTTACGAGCAGTAGCGGCTCGTGACTATAATAAGTGGAGGGGCACAAATACAAAATTTCAGGTTCTTAGGCCTTTTTGTACAAAACTTATAGCTTGATTTGTATTTGGAGCCTCGCGCCCCCTGCCGAGGCCTCAGAGGACTATATCAATTTTAGTGTGTAATAACTAAAATTTTAAGCAACACATTATTAATATAAAACATTTCAAGTTTCTGGACTTCTGGTTTTAAATTTATAGCTTGATTTGAGATTGAGGCCGCAAGGCCCCTGTCAAGAGACTTATATATTTTTTAATATAGATTAGCTAAATTTTTAAATACCACACTATGATTAAACAAAATTTCAGGACCGTAGGCCCTTCCGTTCAAATTTTATAGCTTCAATTGTATTTGAGGCCTATACCAGTCTCCTTGTACACTGATTCAGGAAAGTAATTGGACACCCATCTACCCGGCAAAAAAATAGACCTTTCCGCTACCACGCGTGTCACTACTGTATGGAAATGCAAAGATAGTCATCAGACAACACCATTGACTCTAACTGAAGCATCATGCCGCGACGGGCGGAGCTGACAGAGTTCGAAAAGGGTGTCCTGGTTGGAATGTCGCTTCAAGGCGCATCCATACGAGAGACTGCCAGCAGCCGGAACCAACCGAAATCAACAGTGGCGTATGTGCTGAAGAAGTACAGGACCAATGGAAATTGTACGAAATCACCAAGGCCTGGTCGTCCACCCGCATTGACCGACAGGGACCGTCGGATGCTACAGCGGGAGATACGGAAGAACCGACGATCGACGATGACCACCATCGCCGGGGAATTCCAGCAGGCATCTGGATGTCACGTATCCACCAAGACCCTCTGAAAGGAGGCCCACATGCTGGGCTATCACGGCAGAGCAGCAGCCCACAAGCCGCTAGTCACACCGGCGAACAAAACGAACAGACTGCAATGGGCCAGGGAACGCAAAGATTGGACCGTTGAGGACTGGAAACGTGTTCTCTTGAGCGATGAATCCCGCTTCACATTGTTTCGATCAGATGGCAGAGTTTGGGTGTGGCGTTTACCTGGAGAACGGCTCCTTCCTGAGTGTATCATCTCAACAGTGAAGTTTGGTGGAGGAGGAATTATGGTGTGGGGCTGTTTTTCGTGGTATGGCATAGGCCCGGTAGTGAAGGTGGAAGGCACCATGAGGGCTACGGACTACACTACCATCCTGGACAATTCCGTTCTCCCAACCCTTTGGCAAACCTACGGTCTAGAGCCATGCCTGTACCAAGACGATCATGCCAGGCCACATGTTGCAGCTCATACCCTGCAATGGTATGCCGATAATAATGTTGAACGCATGCAGTGGCCATCCCAGTGCCCAGACCTGAATCCCATCGAACATATTTGGGATGAAGTCGAGCGTCGGTTGAGGGGTAGTAGCCCACTCCCCAAAACACTACCTGAACTGTGGACGGCTGTACGGGACATTTGGCGGGAGATTCCTGTGGGGGTCGTACGTACTCTTGTGGAAAGCATGCTCCGGAGAGTGGCCGCCGTGATTGCAGCCAGAGGGGGGGCCGACAGGATATTAGTTGTTATCAATAAAAGCAAATAAACGCACTGTGCGAGGTGTCCAATTACTTTCTTCCAATCAGTGTATATTGTCTATAATTTTTAAGTAACGCACTGTAAAAATATAAAACTTCAAGTTCTTAGGCCTTTTTATTATTCAAATGTTAGAGCTTATTTGTGATTTGGGCTTCAGGGCCCCTGTGGAGACCTAAGAGCCTTAAACCAGTTTTTCGTGTACTTCAGCTAAATTTTTTAGTAAACTACTATAATTTTACAAATTTTCAGATTTCTAAGCCTTTTCGTTCAAACATTATAGCTCTGTTTGTGTTTAGGGCCCCTGCCAGGGCCCCAGAGAACTATATAAGTAGGGTGTCCGGATTTTGACCTGACAGTTCGTTTTTTGAGTCATCTGTCCGGTTTTTCCCCCTCTGTCCGTTTTTCCCCCAAAATGTTCGGTTTTTTCGGTCGAACCTCAAATTTGGCAGATTTTTTTTCCGAAAAAGTTACGATTGAAATGAAAGGTCAATGTTAAGAAGTCTCTGGCTGGACAACGTTGGAATTGATTATCATGAAGTCGCCATAGTCGCATGCCACATGATACACGTTGATACGATCGAATTTGTATCGGCTATTAACAGGTCGTTGCATATCAAAGTCGGATTTCGAGGTGGGTTCCGCGCTTCAGCACGGTTTCCACGTTTAGTAGCAAGTACCCATAACAAAGTGGTACATTCCCAGAGACAAACCTATCAGCGACCAGCTGCCTGAAATTTGCATGTCTGCGATGATATTTAATAGCGTTTGAACCCAAGCGAAGATAGTCATGACTTCATACGAATTAAGTGTGATGATAATGCATTACGAGTTCAGGTTTAATCACACGGTATCCAACCGCTCTCGAAACATCAATAAAGTATTCTGTCTAGGCACCATAAACGAACGTACTGTCCAACGTTGGTTCCGAAAATTCCGGGCGGGAGTGACGGACCTGGCAAATGAGCCACGCGCCAGACCGCCCAACGTGTTGAATGACGCTGATCTGAAGCGATCTATGGAAGAGGACCCGTCAAAAACTGTTCGGGATCTTGCAGGGGATCCTGCTGTATCAACGTCGACTGTCAACGTAGACAGTTCCCTAAACACCTGTTGCACCCCAGGAAACTCATGGTTACAGTTTGGTGGAACATCTTTGTGTAGTGCATTACAGCTTCCTGCAGCAGGGTGTGAACTGCATCGTATGCACACAAAACTGTGTCAGCTACAATCTGCACTTGTGCATCGCAAAGGCGTTTTTCTGCTGCATGACAACGCGCGTCCACACGTTGCACAAACGGCCGTGCAGGCGCTACTGACTCTGGGCTACGAGGTGCTCCCCCCCCCCCCCGTACTCTCCGAACCTCTCCCCTACCGACTACCATCTTTTCCAGATCCTGGACAATTTTCTCCGGAGGAAAACATTCCTAACCCAAGCAGACGTCGAAAACGCATTCCGGGAGTTTATTGAGTCCCGTGACCATGGATTCTATTGGAGAGGGCTCGAGAAGCTGCCAAATCGTTGGCAATAGTGTTTGGATAGCAATGGGGTTATTTCGAACAGCACGTATGAAGGTGTCCTTTCTAGAGGGCCATTAAAGATGACCTCTGCAATCCGATATTTGATATGCAACGACCTGATACTTGAATGAAAGCGGTCAGCAACAGGTTGTTGGTATTCAGTATTTTACTCTTTAGATGGACAGTGATTTTGATTTTAGACTTTTATGCCCTTTTGAGGACTCCCAGCCCATTAAAGATGAACTATGCCGTGTCATCAATGGAAGGAAACTCAGTTTCTCCGGTTTTTTTCTCTATCTGTCCGGTTTTTTTCAATGGGATAACATGGCCACCCTATATATAAGTTTTAGTGTATAAGAGCTAAAATTTGTGATTTAGGGCTCAGGGCCCCTGTCGAGACCCAAGAGCTTTATACCAATTTTTAGTGTATATTAGCTTAATTTTTAAGTGATTTTCTATAAGTAAACAAAATTTCAGATTTCTAGACCTTTTCGTTTAAAAGTTGTAGCTTTGCTTGTGTTTGGGGCCTGGGAGGCTCTGCTGGGGCCTATATTACTTTTTTTGTATATTTGCAATGTTTTTTTAGTACCACGCTATGAATATACAAAATTTCAGTTTCCTAGGCCTTCCCGTTCAAATGTTATAGCTTCAATTGTGTTTGGTGCCTCGAGGCCCCTGGTGGGGTTCTAGAGGCTAATATCAGCTTCCTTCTATATTGGCTATATCTTTCAGTACCAAACAAAAAATATACAAAATTTCAAGTTTCTAGACCTTTCCGTTCAAAAATTATAGCTTGATTTGTATTTTAGGCCTCGGGGTCTTCTGGCGGGCCCCAGAGGCCTACATCACATTTGTTGTATATTTGCTATATTTTTTTAGTACCACAGTACAAATAAACAAAATTTCAGGTTCCTAGGTCGTCCGTTCAAATTTTATAGCTTCAATTGTGTTTGGGGCCTCGGGACCTCTGAAGGAGCCCTAGAGGCTTATATCACTTTTCTTGTTGATTGGTTTTATTTTTTTAGAACCGCATTACAAATTTACGAAATTTCAGGATTTTCGCCTTCTTTGTTCAAAAATTAAAAAAGAAACCATGAAATTCACACGTGGCGCCGGGCCACCCTAGAGCATTCGCTATATTTTTCGCACTCTGCATAGGGCCTACATGTGTAGAAAATTTCAAACCTCTAGGTCAATCCTTTCAAAAGTTATGGCATCAAAATGTTGCGAGCACTAGCGGGTGTATTCGCTATACTTCAAATAGAGTTCTTTAAATTCAGACGTCAAACAGTCAAACTCTGACGTCACAAATTGCTCAAACGCAATCAAAACTCCATAAGCATGAAAGGAAGTCAGTTGGGGAAACCACAAAAACATATAGTTTGGTCCGCCCTAGAGGATTCGCTATATTTTTCGCTCCGTCCTCTGTGTAGGGCCTACGTGTGTAGAAAATTTCAAGCCTCTAGGTCAATCCTTTCAAAAGTTATGGCGTGTGACATACATGTTACATACATCTGTACCGTCGTTAATAGGGCTTTAGATGATGCTAAAACCCTAAAAATCAATATTAAAGTCTCCGATTAAAATTATATTTTTATTTCGTAATAATAAATCAAGCAATGCAGAGGATAAAAAAGAAAGGAATGAATGAAAATTACCAGTAGGTGGGCGATAGACAAATACAATAAAATTTTTATCCTTTACAAAAATAGTTAGAACTTCGTAATCGTTAGTAATCGACGTGTAGGTGGGAATAACTGAAAAACGTAATTTATTAGATACAAAAATAGCTAAACCACCACCCCTTTTATGACTTCGGTGAATGGCTGTGCATGTATAAATATTAATAGGGGTGATTTCAGTGGAATTACGCGTCCGGTAAGAATTATAATCTGAGGTGGTCTGTTAATAGTGGATAAAATGGAGTTTAACATTGAACCATTCATATTCAATCTGCGTATATTTAGATAAAATATAAACCACTGAGATAGACTCGTGAAGGAAGAATTAGTAAAATAACGATTTAGGTCATTTAATAAGGGTTAGTGACGTTATTATTAAAAAAAAACAAGGTTATTTTAGAAGGGATGGGAACGGACATTGAGCTAAAGTGGAAGCCTCCCTTGAGCGGGGGGGGGGGGGGGATACCAGATGAAAGGAAAGAGGGAAAAAAATTTGGCCGAATAAACATTAAAATTAATAAAAAAGACTGAGGGAAAACAATTATGACTAACATTTTGAAATTAACTAATCTTTTGGATGTCAGCAATGTTTTTTAAAGTAATTATTGATCCATCAGAGTTCTTACACAGAATCTTTCCATTATAAGTCCAAACTCTTTTAATTCCAAATTTAAGTCGGGCAGCTTGTAAAATCCGATAACGACAAGGAGTAAGTAAGGTCTTCAACCACTAAATCGACGAACCACGCAACTTATATCTCTTTTTCACGATTATATCCTTGATTGTCGGGGGTGAAAGCTGAACAATCACAGGTCTAGGATGATTACTAGATTTCGCTCCCAATCGATGAATGACAGAGATATTTGAGGTATCAAGCTGGACATCTATTTTATCGTGGAATAACTCTGTAATTTTCAGTAGGCTCTTCGGCATGCCAAAGATCCGAATATTTGCTCGACGAGAATATTGTTCCAACTCGTCCTTTTGATCTTTAAGAGCAGAGAGCTCTTACATTTACATGTGCATAAGACAGAGAGAATTACGCGAATCGGATAAAGATTTATAACGTAAACAGATAGGCTCAAGTTCGTCAAGTCGAGATTTCATACCTGTAAGGTCTGATTCCAAATTCGTAATTCGAGTTAGCACTGAGTTTAACGTCTGGTCCAGGTTTTCACTAAATTTTGCAAGCATCAAGTCCACAAGGCGGTCCAGGGTGGCTGAATCCGCAAAATATTTTTGAAAGCCATTATCAATTAACGATAAAATAGAGACATCCGATAACGCTTTCAAAGGCGAATCTACTGATGTCGTGCGGGTCACGTACTTCTTTGGAGGGGGGAGGGCGATCTTTCTTCCCTCGGCATAATGGAATAAATACACTGTTCAGGTGTCCAATACTCAAATATTACAAGTACAAATTTAACTTAGGAGAGAGAATTCTTCATCCAGAGATAGATAGCAATAATGGTCAGGCCGTAGATAAATAAAAACATCCAATGTGTAATATGAAACTCCGCTTCAGGAGAGCGAATTTACGTCCGTCTCACTACGTCCGCCATTTTCCTATCCTCGCCTTGTAGGACCAACCTGGACAGCCTCTCAAAAACAGCTAGATAATAATGGCTGCATCGCCTATGGGCGCAATTATCGTGTTCCCACCCCTGGGGAAGTCATTAGTACTCAAGAAATCTACGAAGTCATCATACGACTTAAGACCAAAAAAGCAGCTGGTACTCCATCACCAATAGTGCTCTCAAAAACTTGCCTCCTAATGTTGTAGTGATCATTACCAAAGCCATGAACGACTCCTGGAAACTTGGTTATTTCCCCGATAAGAGGAAGAAGTCTGTCATGATTACCATACCCAAGCCTGGACTAAGCCCTGCTCTCGCTATCAGGTACAGGCCCATAAGCTTATTTCCTATGTTATCAAAAGATTTTGAACGCGTGATTCTGAAGACGATTAATGGCTTATATGTGACCAACAATCTTATTCGTGAGGAGCAATTCGGCTTTTGCCCAGGTCACTCCTACCAACTTTAGATCTGGAGGCTTGTTCCAGATCTAAACACTCCTCTTAACTGTGCTCAGCACGATGGTCTGGTCTTCTTAGATGTCCGGAAAGCTTTCGATCAGGTTTGGCACAGTGTCCGGAAAGCTTTCGATCAAGATATAAAATGATTACTTGTGGTTTTCCGGACGATCAGATTGCTTTGATTAGTTCCTTCTTGTCGAGCAGGATATTTCGTATCAAGGTTGGCTGCTCCATGTCCGAGCTTTGTGACGTCAATGCTGGTGTTCCCCATGGCTCTGTCCTGGGCCCTGCACTATTCAAATTTTTCATCAATGACTTTCCAACCTTTAGTAAGTGCAATGGATATCTGTTCGCTGACGACGCGTCCATCATGACTACTGATCTCAACCCTGCTCACGTCACATCTAGAATTACAAAAAGCCTTACATCAGTGCGAGAAATGGTTTGCTAAGTGGAGACTCAATCTAAACGTTAACAAATGCAAGGCAATGTTCATAACGAAGAAACTTCGAAAAGCCCGGAGTCCTCTCTTCCTTTTTGGTAAAGAGCTCGAATAGGTGAGAAATTACAAATACCTCGGATCTTCTAGCTCTGCCGCCGGCCAGGTGGCCGAGAGGGCTAGGGCGTACGTAGGCTTTCTAGTACTCGAGTCCACCTGGCTGTGGGTTCGAATCTCGCCGTAGGCATGGATGTTTGTGTTTGTCCCGGGCTTAAACTATAGCCACTCTGTACTTAAAGGAAAACTCCACACCCAAAACAACTTTGTTTAAAATGAAAGATGAAAGTCTCAATAACAATGTAGCATGTATAAAAATTTTCGGCAACTGTTACGTACTGTTATAACTTGTGTAAAATGCGCAAAATGACCTTGGTAGTCGACGCCTAAATTTCTAATAAACCAACCAACCAACCAACCAACCAACCTAGCTCCGCCATGTCCCTTGTCCGTCGTCAATTAACAGTCAGCTTTATCGTCCTGATAGGAAAGGACTTCATCTTATCAACTCGATGACTTAACTAGGTTTCATCTGGCTTCTCGCCTAGTTCAGTGTACTTCTTCTGGTTACTTCCTGGACGAATAAGGTGGTAAAAGCATTGCATTGCTCGTTTCGATATTCCCTGAACTGTTCGATTGTCGACTGTCGATATGTAGCCTGACTTGTCCATATTCTCTCGCTGACGGTCGTCGTCAGTGAAATGTACCTACGAGGTAATATTAAACTCTTGCTCTGGATTTTCGTTTTCGTGTTTATATTTTCTATTTCGCAGTGGCTACGTACAGTGCAACCTTGTACGCCTTCCGTTCACTACAAAGGAAGTGGCAAGCTGTACTGCCATCTACCAACAGAATCAGATGCTAAACTAACTCAAATATCGAAACAAGCAACATGGCGGATTCCCATCGCGTAGTGGAGAAATGGAACGATTTAAACAAGTTTATCTTAGTTTCGAGCAGCAAATATGGGATAGAATGAATATTGTTAACGGCGCCGATCATCTGCAAGTCAAGAAAAGCTACATTTCCTTCAAATTTACTAGTTCTGTTTATCGGTCACAGCGCGTAAATGTACCTCCCCCCCTCAAGCATTCTCTTCTCCTGTTAACTGAAGTTAGCTCTGAACGCTTCGCTGTCTTCATTTTGACTCTATTGCAATTTATTTCATGTAATAGATGAAGGAGGTTCTTCTGTTTCTGATTTAATTTTAGTGAAAATTAGTCAGGGTCCCTATCAATGTTTTGAGCTGCAGATAACATCCTTGATTTTTTTAATTTTTTTATTCTAAATAATGGATTTATAATTATCATTATAACTATTCACGTAGTCAAAAGGTAATAGATTCATTATTATTATAAAAATTCTTATTTTTATTATAAATATTCATTTATTGAATGATAGTTCTTTACAAGTCATTTTATAGTTAAAATTAAGAATGTTACGATTTCTTCAAAATAAAATTTAAAATATTAAAAATTTTATTTTTTTTATAATTTTTATTTAGTTTCATACTTCCAAATATAAATGCCAAATAAATTATTATAGTAAAAATAAAAATCAAATAAGTTATTACAAAATCCACTTAATATTCACTGGACGTGTTTGGATTTCCAATAGATAAATTTTACGGTGCGATTTTTCGTTCTTCTTATAGAAAATATTTGCTTATAAACATTTAACAATGACTAATTCAAAGAAACTTATTAAATTTCTATAACTGGGGATGATAACTCTCGAAAACGTTCTGTTAATTATACTTAAGTTTGTTTTATAAATTTTAAATTTCTTTTACTGTGCCATAAAAATGACTATCATCTTATAACTGAAGCTGTCTTTGGACATTAAAACGGTTGGATGACCAGCTATTCTATTAATTTCTTTGTTTTCACCAGTGGACATCCTGCATTTGATCTATTGTGGACATCCCAATATTAATACGCAAAAGAACAAAGTGTTGCATCCTAAAATTTATGTTGGAAATCCAAAGACGTCCAGTGAATATTAAGTGGGTTTTGTTATAATTTATTTTATTTTTATTTTTACGATAATAATTTATTTGGCATTTATATTTAGAAGTATCAAACAAAATAATAATTATAAAAAAATTAAAAAATTTTTATATGAAGAAATTGTAAAATTCTTAATTTTAACTGTAAAATGACAAGTAATAACAACTATTATTCAATAAATGAATATTTATAACAAAAATAAGAATTTTTTATAATAATAATGAATCTATTACCTTTTGACCAAATGAATAATTATAATAATTACAAATCCATTACTTAGAATAAAAAAATTAAAAAATCAAGGATGTTAATGTTAATCTGATTCTCAAAACAGTGCTGGAGGCCCTGAATAGTTTTCACTAAAATTACATCAGAAACAGATGAACCTCCTTTATCTATTCTTGATTACATGAAATAAATTACAGCAGAGTCAAAATTTAGATAGCGAAGCGATTAACAGGAGGGTAGCCTACGACAGGAGAAGAGAATGCTTGAGGGAAGAGGGTATCTACGCGTAGTGACCGATATATAGATCTAGTAAATTTGAAGTAAATGTAATTTTTCTTGATTTGCAGATGATCGGCGCAATTAACAATATTCATTCTATCCCATATTAGCTGCTTGAAGCTAAGATAAAATTGTTTAAAACGTTGCATTTTTCCACTAAGCGATGGGAATCTGCCATATTGCTTGTTTCGAAATTTGAAATCTGAATCTGTTAGTAGATGGTGGAATGTTGTCGCTTCCTTTGTAGTGAACGGAAGGCGTACAAGGTTGCACTGTACGTAGCCACTGCCTTTCTATTTTAGTTAGTAACCCCTATTTTTGCTGAAGATTAGGATTCTACGGATAAAATACTGATAGTTTTACTGGAAACATTTTTTTCAATTCGTTACAGATGGCGCTGTTATCGCGAAAAATCAGATTTTACAATTCTCTCGAGAAAAGATAAATAACAGGCGAAGAAAATTTTCAAGGTAACTGAACCACGCACGGACACTGCGCATTGTATGGCACGTTGCATTGTCCTGCTGGAAGATGTTATCGTGCTGAGGAAACACCATCTGCATATAGGAGTGGACATGGCCCGAAAGGACAGATGCGTACTTTATTGATCCATGATGCTGTCCACAATGATGAGTGCACCAGGGAATGCTATGAAAACATTGCCCAGACCATAACGCTGCCTCCTCCAGCCTGGACCCTTGCGGCACGTGTTGCAGGGTGTTTGTTTTCTGACGCTGAACGCCGTACACAGCAAAGTTCGCTGAACTGTCGTTGAGGATTGAGGTTTGGTAGCCCCCTGGTTCATCAGGGAGGCCATTTGGTCCACGGTTGCACGTCTTTTCGCTCGCGCACATCTCCGTAGCCGTCGTGTAACTGTCATCTATGGCCCATGGTGCCCCACATTTGGCACTTCTCTGATTTGGATATTGCCATTCAGTCATGCAAGGTACACTTTCACCACGGCAGCACGCGAACAGTTTCACAAAACTAGCCGTTTTGGAAATACTGCTGCCCTTGGCTCGGAAACCGATGATCACGCCCTTTTGGAGGTCGGATAAATCGCTACATTTCGCCATGACTTCAACAATTGCAATGTTTACTGCTTCCCTCTGGCACCCAAGCTATACACCCTCCCCCCCCACCTCTGATAATGGTACGTACATTCTGGACGTAATCATTTTCCGCTGATGTTGAACAAAGGGGGTGGTCACATTAATGTGTCTGGACTGTGTAATAATTACTTTTACCGCTTACAGGATGAACGACTTGGACGTACGTAATAGTTTTTTGTTCCCTTCGGGGTGCTATGTTAATTGTGAGTCCCCTCGCATCTCACCATAGGAGTGCTTTTCATTGCCTAAGATATTTGCAAATATCGAATGTTTTACAGTAAGTACTCGAACTGCGCAACTTGTTGGATTTGACAATGTCCTATTCGATGGTAAAGTCCGGGTACAGCGTGTCTAATGAAGTTGAGCTCAGGAAGTGCAGTTTCGTTGATGATCCTTTCTCGAAGATCATCTAGTGTGGTTGTGTCACTTATAAATGTGAGTACGCAGTGGAAATAAAGAATCATGAACAGGATGACACAATATATAAAGTGTGCCCAAATGAAACGGTGACTACAGTTATATGTAAGAAATTTTAATAACAATATCATAGTTACAGTTCATGTGGAATAGTACAACTATAAATAATCGCCATTGACATTGATATGCTGATCCCAGCGCGTAGGATGGGAGTGGTTGGCATCAGTATAGAAACTCATGGGCTGCTGACAGATCCATGTTTTCCTGCATTTCCTTTTCACAGGTGAACCTCTGACCTTTTAGATATTTTTAAGAAGCCAAAATAGGGTGTCACGTGAGCAGATATCGGAGCGGTAAGGAAGATGTTGCAGGACCTCCCATCAAAATATTTCAAGGAGCTCGAGGGTCTTGTTGGCCACATGTGGCCTAGCGTTGTTCTGGAGAAGCACTATCCCATTCGAGAGCTTGCCCCTGCACTTGCTCTTCATGGTCTGTTTGAGCCTCAGCAACGTTTTGCAATGTGATCAGCTTTATCTGTTGCACCCCGTAGTAGCCACTCGATAAGTGTAGGTCCTTCGTCGAAAAAGAAACTGATCATCACTTTTCCGGCCTCCTGGGCAGAGTGGGCTTTTTTGGAGGAGGGGAGCTGGGATGCCACCACTCCATGCTCATCCATTTAAAGGCAGGGTCGAAGTGGTAACATCAAGTTTCATCACATGCCACAATCTTAGTAACGAAAGCCGTTCCTTGCTCTGCGATTCTCAAATGGGTCAGGCAAACATCCATTCTCGCCATCGTCTGATTCTCTGACAGATGCTTGGGCACCCACTGTGCACAAACTTTGCCATAACCAAGCTTTTTGTGGATTATATGATGCACAGTTACTTTGCTTATCGACAGTTCAACAGCAATTTCTCTACCACACAGTTTTCACATCAATATTTTTATTAAAATAAATGGAGTTTGGACCTGTTAATATCAAAGAGCCGAAATACATAAATATTGAAAAAAATGCACCTCAATGGCCATTTCGATGTTTATTGTGTGGTAATCCGACGATTTTTCCGTATGAACTCCTCAACAGTCGAAATCGTAGCACTGTTTGTGACAATGTGTGCCTGCCCAGGGCGTGCCAAGTTCTTGTTGTTTACGCGTCTCGCCTCTTAACGCTGACACCACCGGAATATGTTACACCGTGCGAGACACTGCTTTCCGTACACCTTTTTCATCCTGCGATAGGAGTGGATGGCTTCAGTGTAGAAACTCCTCGATTGCTAACGGATCCATTGGTCCATGATGTCCTGCACTTTCTTGTCACAGGTGAACCTCTGACCATTCAGAAATTTTTTAAGGGGTCGAAGATATGGGAGTCACATGGGGAGATATCGGGACTGTGAGGAGTATGTTGCTTATACTTGCCACATCATGCTCCCCTTCTGCGCGCAGAAATCGGATAACAGCTTTGTGCTGATCTGGAGGAAACCATCAGGCAACGTACTGAGGAAACAACTCTCCAGAAATGATATTGATGCGAAGCCCTTAACTACGCACGTGCAACTGGGAATATCACCATGTCGCCTATAGGCAAAAAATTATCTCACTGGGGTTTGATACAGTGCCGCTGCAGCTAAGGTCTCCTTTTCATTTGGGCACACCATATATTAAATAATGTATTTAAACAATATATTATTAAATAATACTAGCAGCCCAGCAATGGTTCGCTATTGTTATACAGGGTGTATCAGGTTCGATGGTCATAAAGTACCTAGCGTGATCCTTTGCATGGTTACAAACTTAAACTTCCTTATGCAAAATGTTCAAAACTCAAATGTTAAGGGTCTAAACATCACGCGAAGTTTGCTGAAAACCTGTCGAAAGCGTCATTTAATCTCAACAATTGCCGCCGATTTAATTGTAATCGCCCCTTTAAATTAATGAACTGCTGCTGGTGCGGAAAGTTCATAAATGACGTAACGACGCAATTTAAATTTTGAGTTTTCGACATTTTCGATAAGGAACTTTAAGTTTGTAATCATGCAAAGAATCACGCTAGGAACTTTATGGCCATCGAACCTAATACACCCTGTATATGGGCGCCTTTTAAAAATCAATTAATGAAGCGCCATCTTCTACTTTTCTACGAATTGTATTAAGCTGAGCGTACTCCAAAAATTTAAGATATCTTTTTTTTTCGTTAGCCGATTTTGATAAAATAAAGCTTATAATGTTGCCCGAAGCTATGCTCAAGTTACCTGTGAAAACCACATGAAAATTCAAATCGTTTTGGAGATTAGCATGTTCAAACAGACAAACAAAGACAGAAAGTTTTTAAAAATGATCTTATTGAGTCTGTTACACTCCCTACGTCACCCGCAATCAGATTTAGGGAAATATTTTCAATGTACAGACACGACGATTCTACAGTTTTATTATTTGTATAGATAGATAGAAGAGAGATAGATAGATAGAAGAAGAGGGAAAGGGGATAAAGTATAATCAATAGCGGCTACATTTATAAGAATATTAATTAAATGAATATGTTATAGAATACTGGAATAATTTACCGACGGAGATAAGACTGTAGAGTACAAACGTGTGAGTCGTCTTGTTATTTTAATAGAAGCTTAAAGGCTTTTTTATGTGACAAGGTGGGTTTGAGTTCCCCCATATATTATACTAATTTTATCGTTTAATTGAGTACTTACACCTGCAGGTGTGCTTGAAGTTAATAATAATAATATTATGCAAGTCAATATGCAATAGATATGAATATGATTACCATACCATATGAATCTAATATTCAAGCTCACATCAGAATTGTTAGTCGCGGCTCAATACTGCTTACCAAATGCACAGATGAATTCCCAATTTCTAATTTCGTATCCACCAGGTCCTAAAACTAGGCAATAAATTATTCACGTTCCTCTATATCTAACTCTAGGAATAATTGAAAAACACAATTTTGCTTTAATGAGACTCAAACAACAGAATAAAACAAGATAGTACTTTATTCCAATACACGTAGAAACAGAGATTAAAAAAAAAAAAAGAAAATGGCAATCCTTGTTTCTTCAGCCTTGGCCAATATTCCTCATTATCCGCCAGAAGAAGCCAAGCTTGAATATCTCTATTTTCTACTACAAGAATTGTCTCGTTTTGTTTCAACAATTCCCCTACAACCCGCCGTATTTCTCAGAAAAGCATCTTCTTTACAATAACTCGAGCCAACAATATCAATTGCTTCCAATGGTGAGATATACGTAAATAAAAATATCTGTTGTGGTCACCACGTGACTTCCTTGTACGCCTATTAAATTATACTCTACTCTGTCCAACGAAAGTTGGAGTGGGCGTGTCCAGTTAAACTTCCTATTTCAATTGTTAGACATTGTTGATTCTACTTTGGCAACAATGTCTAACAATTGAAATAGGAAGTTTAACTGGACACGCCCACTCCAACTTTCGTTGGACAGAGTAGAGTAAAGGCACCCGACGTTGCCCAGGATAAATACAGTTGTAGGTAAACATAAGCTCTAGAAGTTATATGATAGCTCAAATTCGTTTTCAGCAATTCTACAATTTTCTGCTGTAGACGAAGTTCCCGTTGTTCAGATGTTTCCAATGCCCGGATAACTTTCTCTTCTTTGAACAATAGTCATTCTTCTGTGGCATTTCGATAGACATAAATTAACATCTATCTTTCGAAAGATTATTAAAGAGCGCAATATAGTGTCACTAGACCAAAATCCTCGTAAGACATCCAAGAATTAATTACTCTTTAACAAAAGTGTGCTTGTTGATTTGAAGAGTCGAGTTCATGTCGAGGCCAACGAGAGACAGGCCAGGGCACTTAAAAGTCATATGATCATCGGGGTCCGGCCAACAATTCAGCCTTCATTGTCTCCAACTTGGATTTTAACAATCAAAATTTTTTAGTTTGTTGGAAACAATGAAGGATGGATTGTTACCTGGATCCCGGTGATCATGTGACTTTTGAGTGTCCTGGCCTGTCTCTCGTTGGCCTCGGTTCATGTATGCTTTGTCATCGGTTATATGGTAAAGTGTCGCCCAACATCGACTGGCGTCCTGATATACCCAACCTAGTGGAAGAGCAAGGGAAGCTGCCGTCGCGTGTGAAAGGTTCTACACTCTTCAAGGCTTCCAAACACAGAAATCGTCTGAACATTTGTTAGCGAGCTGAAGGGAGAGACGTGTATCTCTTTGCTTCCTCGAGAGAGACTGCTCTATCTACATCGAGCTGTTAGAGGGGAGACCAGGGCAGGTTTACACACTTATTTATTTTAATTTTTGTATTTTTAATAATAAAATTATTTCACTAAATTTTCATATCCGCTTTTTGAAAATTTACACAATGCATATTGTATGTTTCCACACATTTAAAATAATGAAATATAAGTTATTAGAAATAAAATTCAAATAATTTGCGATATTTATTACTTCGTTTAATTCAGTGAGTACAAGTGAGTCAGGATACAAATAAAAATATTACCAAATAAAAATTTACAAGATACAAAATATACTGAATTACCTGTTCTAATACAGTGATCATGTGCCCATCTCTTACACTGTGTGCATGGTACGCGCTGTTCTCTAAGTTTTAACTTTTTATATGGTCTCAAACAGTGTGTAAATCTGCGACATTGCCGTGTTTGGGTTACGACTAAACCTCTAAGCTTTGTTCTTAAGGTTAGCAATCAACTCAGTAGCTTAAAATAAAGCAAAGAATGGTCTAACAGGATAACCAATAATGAGTTACGATGATTTAATGGTACAAATCTTATAACTGCCGATGCATTAGTGGGAAAATATTTACTTATCAGAAGACAAATTAGAAGAAGTTGTCTATTTCACTGTTCTCACACGCAAATAAATCCAAACTGTTATGAGGGTACATGGCGGTGGTAACATTTCTCCTGACTCAAAGGCGGTGCATTCCGACCAACGGTATGTGAACTATACCGAATGTGTACACCTACCCCTGTACCAAGCCGGCTCGGTAGCCGAGAGGGTTAAGGCACAGGTCGAATCCAGCCGACACCAGCAAGTCGCGGGTTCGAATCCCGCCGAGGGCATGGTTGTTTGTGTTTGTCCCGTTCATAATCGTTCTTTCATCGTCATTGGGTCTAGTACAATAGACCTGAGGTCGCAGTGCTTGGTTCTTTGAAATTCACTACTTATTACCCCTGTACCAAACTTGCCCCGGTCTCCTCTGCTAATTTCTGCCTATTGTTAATATTTCTTGAAAAGGAATTTTCTATTGCCCAGGCAACAGAACACACTATCATTGCATCTTCTTGCGTATACTGATGCATTATCACTATAGCATTGACGTGGAAATATATGGCAACAATAACTTCGACTATCATGGGTTGCAGTGTTTGTACATGATCGTTTGTGTTTGTGTGCTCTGCAATCCCAAGAATCTGAGTAGGGTTATTCACTACTTGGTATCTGTTGTTGCAATTGCACTCTGCCTTTGATGCCTGGAAGCGAAACTTGGCCATTCATCAATTCGTGTAGTCTAAAGGTACGTTCACAAAGACGCGGTACATGCGGATACGTGCGAAAGCGGCAGTGCGTTAGCCAATCAGATGCATTCCGCATTTGCCGCTTCTAAGCTGGATCTGAGATCGTTTGAGGTCAACGTTTTCCTATTCGGTACATGCGGCGAGAGCGGCAAGGTTGTCACGTGAATTCCTTCTACCAATCAGCGGTAATCTTCTTGAGAGCGCCAAAATGGAAACATTTGAAGGAGTGAGAAGTGCTCTGAGGCTGAAATAAATCTAATAGAAGTATATCTTCATCTATATCCGATGAAATAATGTTTGACATAAATATTCCGACACCTAATAAAACAACAAAGACGCTCATCATAAAAATTTGCTAGTAAAATAGACCGGATGTTTACTTTTAACAAAAGTACTAGTTCTGTGCAGCACTACCCCTAGTGGTGGTATTTTGATACGTCATGCGGAAAGCTTGAATTGCCACGTGTTTGTGAATAGGAGAGGGATTGACGCATTCATCGCAGCTGCTTGCTTCCGCATGTACCGCGTCTTTGTGAACGTATTGTATATCTTCTAATGGACGCCTAGTCTCCAATTGTCGCCTGTCTCTAATAAACGCCGCGTTTCAAAATTAAAATTGCTAAATAACCGCTGGTCTCTAATGAACGCTGGGGATTCTCCTACGAGCAGCTGTTCATGTGAGCCGCTTTCGGGTTTCACGTATGTACGGGCTTGAGGGGATTCCCAACACACTTCGATATCATTCAGCCCTTAGTTCTCAAGGCGTCCTGTTCGTAAGGACTGTTTAATTATTGGTTTCTCTTATCCACACGATGATTTTTATTTATTTATTTTTCACTATTTGTTAGTTCTTCATCCAATCACATTCTGTTTTGGTACCATATTTTCTGTATGTAAAAGCTTATATCCTCTTATGTGTATCCTTGATCCTCATATCATCATATCATATAGACGGAACCTAGGCTGAGGACAATCAGGACGATCAAAACGGACTAGCTCTTCAAGGTATCACTCTACTCTCTTTTCAGGTATCATTTCATTATTTTCATTTCACGGTGCGTTCTTTTCAGGGCGATATTCACCTTCTGTTACGTCTTATGTGCTGGTCCCTGGCGTTGGAATTAATATTCCCGTAAACCAGTACATCAAGACGCTCATTATCCTTTTGGGTCCCTGGCGTTGGGATTAATTTCCTCGCAAACCTAACTAAGGACATTTTCTCATATCATCTATTATTATTCTAATCATTCACGAGCGGGTCCCTGGCGTAGAATTAATTTTCTCGCAAACCTGACTTGTTCTTTTTTCTTAGAGCTAGGTGCGTCCTTCTTAGGACGGCTTCTTTAGCACACACCTAGCTACGAGGTTACTTCCCCCCCCCCCCTGGTTCTTTACATATATATATGATGGCTTCGTCTAAATTAACCAAGTTGAAGTCGGCTAAGGAGCATTTGCTAGTGGCGGATGGTAAAACTGTGTCCTGCGAAAAGGCCTACCGGGATGCCTGCTTGGATGCTAGGTTTGCTGCTTTTGACCTAGTGTTCAACGAAATGTTAGAAGCCCTCCGGGATGAAATAAACGCTAAGTATAGTGCACTGGAGGAAAAAGTCGTATCCCTACACAAAGTTTTGAGGAGAAGTTCGAAGGTATCAATAAAGAAATTAAGGACTCTCGTAGAGATGTTATTGACAAGATAAGCGAACTTAAGGAAGCCTTTGGGAAATGCTCCGGGACTCCGAAGGCAAGTAACTCCACGGAAGATAATCCAGTTGATAGCAGCAAGGTAAGTAATGTCTTAAAAACTATTTCCTCTTCTAATAGTATGGAGTCTATGGATATAATAGAAAATAGTGACTGTTCGACAAACGGTGGCTGTAAGAGAAGTCACTCTGACGGAACTGATGAAGAAGTGGACGACAGTCCCTGGATTGGTGTCACTAATAAAAAATTCAGAAAAGGCACGAGGATCGATAACCTAAAGACCGTCTCCAGAGTAAATGAAGAAGTCGTCAGCGCGACTAGAATGAGGAATCCGAAGAATGTACAAGGTCGCTCGGCTAATAAAGACCATAGGATCACGAAGAGGTATGTACCGCCAATTATCGTGCGGACTCATGGCGTCCCGTTTAAGACGATTTTAACTGAGCTCGAGAAGCATGTTCCAGTCGAAAAGATCGCCGTTCATACGGGCAGAGCTGAAACCATCAAGGTTAAATGTGAAGATGAAGAAACACACAACAGGTTAGTCTCTGGCATTAAATCTGATAATATTTTAAAAATTCAGCATCATCAACTGAAGTCGGAGAAGGTCTTGAAATACGTAATTCGTAATGTGGATGTTACGTATGACCTCGATGACTTCCAAGAAGACCTAAAAAGAACCAACTACTTCCCGGAAAAAGTTATTCGATTGAGGAAAGCCAAAGGGTCCATTGATATGCCAATGGTTTTGGTTCTACTCCCGAACACCGAACACAACCAGTCATTGAAAAACATAACACGTATTGGGCCGCTGGCAGTTTCAGTGGAGGCCTTTCGAGGGAACAAGAAGCCACTACAGTGTTACAACTGCCTGCGCTTCGGACACGTATCCATGGGCTGCACGGAAGATCCTCGTTGTAATAAATGTGCTGAGGGGCACCAGTCAAGAGATTGCCCCAAGATCAAAGGACAAGACCCCCCAAAGTGCATCAGATGTGGTGGACAGCACACATCAAGCTACACGAAATGTCCAAAGTACCCGCAGGTTCAAAGGATGTCTAGTTCTAAAGTGACAGCAGGCAAATCCTATGCTGCAGCTGTGTCTATGCCGGAAGATAAAGGCCTCAACATCAACGACCTACCAGGTATGTATAAGCAATTAGGACGTATCTTTAATCTGTTTTCTAATCTAGGCAAAAGTTACCCACAGTTGAGTGGGCTCCTTACGACCAACTAATTTTAGTATGGCTGCACAACGTTATACTGTAATCAACAAAGGTGAACTTCGGTGCGTGATATGGAACGCTAGGGGCATTCCCCGAAAGCGTATCGAGTTTCACAACTTTCTGATAAATCACGAAATTGACGTGGCTTTCCTCTGTGAAACTCACCTCAAACCAAGCCAAGACTTCAAGCTATCTGGCTATTGTGTGTACCGTAAGGATCGAATGGCTTCAAATGCTGCAAGATGTGCGTCTGGGGGCGCTGCGATCATCATTAAGAGGGGAATTCAACACCAAGAATTAGTATCCAAGTCTTATGCAGGTATGGAATCAGCCTCCATCATTATCAATGACGTCTCCTGTGGTGAAGTGAAGTTCGTAACGCTCTACAATTCACCTAAACATTATCTTGACATTTGCGAGCTTGATGAACTCTTCAGTGGTGACACTCCAGTCGTCCTGGCTGGTGACCTAAATGCCAAGCATCCAAGCTGTAACTTCAGAACGCAGAATTACAACGGCATGATTCTCTATAGGTACATACAAGGTAGAGATGATATCATCGCTGCTGGACCTGTGGAGGACACCTACTACTGCGACCACTCCCCTGGTAGTGACGTTTTGGACATCTCGCTCTTGAAAGGTTTCTTCAAACCGTACAATATCTTCACGATTGATGACCTTTCTTCTGACCACAAGCCTGTGGCGTTGAACTTTGACAATGTTGACATAAATTTCCGAGAGGAACTCGTACATCATCAAGACTGGAAGCTCTACAAAGATATTCTTAAGGACTATGGCTGCCATCCCGACGTTGCTTACTGTACAGAGGACATCGATCAACTTGTTGATGACATCACCAGATGTATTAACAGTGCCATAGAAGTCAGTAAGTATCCATCAGAGAATAAACCTTCTCATCGAATCCAACTCTCTCCTGGAATCCAACGCGTAATTGCTGAAAGAAACAGGACCCGTAGACTTTGGCAACGCTATCGTGAACCTTGGCTCAAAACCAAGTACAACAGGTTAGTGCGAAGAGTTCAAGAGGAGATAAAAGAGCTTCGCGACGCTAGATGGAATGAAAAACTCAAAAGCTTGTCGGCTCGCGACAATTCCATTTGGAGTATGGTTAGAGCTTTACAGAAGAAGAAGAATGTTATGCTTCCTCCACTCCGTACACCACAAGGTAACTATGTGCAAACTGATCAGGACAAGGCCCAAGTCATTGCAGATTCACTGGAAATGCAGTTTGTTACGCCTACCAACGATAAGCCCGAGAGCCAAATCATGTCACAGCGCGTGGAAGAAGGTGTTTTCAACTTTGATGAAGTCCCGCAGCATTTTGCGAAGTACAACATCGAGGCTGGAGAGATCGCCAACATCATAAGTAAACTGAAAAAGAAGAAGGCTCCAGGAAAAGACAAGGTGAGTAATAACGCCCTTATGAATTTCCCAAAGAACTTTATTGAATTTCTCACCAATATCATTAGCGACTGCTGGAAATTTTCTTACTTCCCTGTGGCTTGGAAGAAATCTATTGTGTTGAGTATCCCAAAGCAGGGGCAAAATCCTGCAATTCCCGCGAGCTACCGACCTATTAGCTTGCTACCCTCGATGTCCAAGGTGTTGGAGAGAACGATCCTTGTCAGATTTCAAGATCACTGTCTAGCAAATGACCTTTTACGGGAAGAGCAGTTTGGCTTTCGTGCTGCCCACTCTTGTCCGATGCAGATATGGAGGCTCGTTGAAGACCTGAGCACCCCCCTGAACCTATCCAGGTACTGTGGGGTGGTATTTCTCGATGTCAGTAAAGCTTTTGACCAAGTGTGGCATGAGGGCCTTGTCTACAAAATGATCAGAGACGGGTTCCCTGCCGAATTGATTTCGATGGTGAAATCCTTTCTTGACGGCAGATCCTATCAAGCCAAAGTTGGAGAAAATCTTTCCACACCCCGTGTTGTAAAGGCCGGTGTCCCTCAGGGTTCTGTCCTCGGGTTTATGCTATTTAATTACTTTGTACATGATTTCCCAAAACCCGATAATTGTAATCTGTATTTTTATGCGGATGACACTGCCATTATAACATGGACACACCAGCCGGCTCACGTTATCACTCGGCTTCAGTGCGCCTTGAAGCAGTTCGAAGACTGGTTTAACTGCTGGAAGTTGAACCTTAACGTCGGAAAGTGCAAGGCTTTGTACCTCAATAGGAAGCTCAAGCATCCCCCAGATTCTCTTGTTCTGTTCAATAAGAAACTGGACTGGGTGGACAACTATAAGTACCTGGGAGTTATCATTGACTCAAGACTCTCATGGAACCAGCATATGTCCTATGCTCTGAACAAAGCGAAGAGGGCTAAGTACAGTATCGTAGCTCTTATGGGTCGCAACAGCGCCCTCAGCATTGACAACAAACTACTTCTGTACAAATCGATTATCCGGACCATACTCCTCTATGGCATGCCTGCGTGGGCGACTATCTGTAAAAGCAGATGGAGTGAACTACAGTCATTCCAGAATGTTACCCTGAGGACCATTGCCCAGCTGGACAGAAGGACGGTGAAAAACCAATCCATCCACCTCGATTTAAACCTGGCCCATATCGGTAAGTTTATACAGGATCTCCTTTTGATTATGATACAGAAGTTGAAGACTCACGACAATAAGCTTGTGAAAGGGATACTGGAGAACTCAATGAATATGAACTGGCATACGAAGTATCGTAAACCGAGGCACGTTCTTGACATCAGTTTTGAAGATATTAGCATAGTCTCTTTCCCAGACTACTGGAAGATGTGATAATCTTATTTCTCCTTGTATTTTTTTTTATTTTTATTTTTTTTATTTTTTTTTTTATTTCGTTTGTTTTTTTGTTTCTGACAATCGTCAATCTTATTTTCTTTTTTGTATAATATGGAAGACCGCTTGGGTTGGTTAGGCTTCTTGACTACCTCAGTGTATTTCCTTTGGAGTTTATTCTGGTTAGATGAGCTTTGTGAAAGCGCTGCTTTCGTCCCATCCTAACGAATGTACACTTCACTGTTCGATTGTCGATTGTCGATGTGTATCCTTATAAAGCCGGGAATAAATGGCGAAACTAGTCGGAAAGTCTGTTCTCCATCTTTTGTGTTTTGAAGTATCTACCAACTTCATAAATACAAAATTTAAACATTCTACGCCTAAAAGTTTTTGATGTATACAAAATTTAAACATCTGATGTTACGTATTTGTTGCTGACACATAATAGTAGATGACAGTTTTGTTACATTGTACGAACGTTAAATTCTGTTGTTAAGTTTGAGATGTAGCCAAATTCACGCAATAGAGGGGACTAAAAGCGCTTCTTCCATAAATATAGCAATGGTTGACTACAACAACTGAATTTGCGCGTGTGAACAGACCAGGGGATTAAAAGACCGTGATACAAAGTTCTCAACGGGTGCTCATAACGACAACATGGAATATACGGAAAAACGGAGACGACCATAACGCTTAATGTAGACAGCAGAGATAGGCGAGAAAAGATATTCGTCGCTGTTGGTCCGATGGATCGAACACGGTAGACGGCTCAAGGAATGAGTCAATTAAACGCCGACATGCCTCTCATGCAGTACATGGTAAAACATTAAACAGATTTGTTAAGAGAAACGGTAACGTGATTCGATGCATCAAGGGAATCTAATAAGCTCCGCGAATGCGAACTTATGGCCATTAACAAGGGAAGTCTACGTTCTACAGAATCGCCGTCAAACACGCCGAAGTTGTTATAAATGAATTCGTTACTATAAAGAAAACGGAACACTAATCTTTCGGTACGAAGTGCCGTATTTGGGCCATTATCGCTGACCGGAAATCTTTGTTAATAAAGTTTATTTTTATCTTTCCAGAAAATTGAAAAATAGATATAGGTATCACGTACTTTTCATAAGCAAAATCTGATTAAGTGATAGAGAGAAGACGAGAGGAAGACTTGTAAAAGTTTCAAATATAATTTAATAATTTCTGTTATATTACAGAATGATCTAAATACTTTCTTTTGACAAGATTCGATTATTTGACAAGTTTCAATAAAATAATTGTGTATAGATTCTTGTTGCGGTTGATTTCCTTACTCCTCCTATCGAACTCA